>CAHIKZ030001329.1:312500-367500 GCA_903632075.3 Acanthosepion pharaonis | reverse complement strand
ATCTCCTGACCTCAACCCCATAAAAAATTTATGGAGCATGTTGCTCAACTGCTTTCTCGAGAGCCTGTACTTTATAATGCTCCATTATACTGAATGGATGCTTGACAGTACTTACTGCTAAATTCAAAGAGGTTTCAAAGCTTCTTCTACGGATTTTAGATCGCTTATCCTTTGAATTTAGCTCAACTTTTGTTTCATCGGAGAAGAGAACATTTAGGGAAAAAAAAATCAGGTGAGTAACTTTTATCGAACAGCACTGTACGTTCCCCATGTCGATAATCAATCTGCCTGTCAGTCAAAGGGCGTATTCTAATTAGTTTCATAAGTTATATAAGTCTGGTGAAGATAAAAACTCCGAAGCATTTCACATTTCATCAAGAGGACGATAAGAAGGAAACGAAAGCCCCAGTCTGTTCAGCCTCTATGCTCTGCGCGTGCACAAGATGTGAAGAAATGGACATTGTAGGACAGTGTACTGATGATGAGAAGATGGGTATATGCTGATGACATAGGTATTCATGGTCGGGGTGGGAATGATCTTGAACTGTGTTTCAAGAAATAGGATTTACAAGAAAACTTTCCCAAAAAACAAGGAACAATGATCTGGAATTAGAATTGGTGCAGGGAAGACACTGAACCGATCATAAAAAATCAGGATGTGGAACGAATAAATTCAAACACTTCAAATACTTCGGTGTATGGTTTGTTATGTTTGGTACGTTATAACAAACTAAATATAGGATATTAGAGAAGTGAACACAGCATAGGTTACTTGAGTGGTAGTTTTGCCTAATACCAGAGTAATCAGCAAAACCAAAATATTAATCTGATGATAAATGAAAAGAAATATTAACCAGAAATTAATAATAATCGCCAATGCTTCATCTAAAAAATTCACAAAACTTGAAACTGCCGGGATACAGAAGACGATTATCTTCCTTTGGTGGAGATAAGTCACATGGATCACGTGACGCTTGCTTATAGACTTCACGTCATACAGTGACAAGAGTAGCCAAACATTTAGTTTTTCTACAGCAGCTAAACCCTGCGGTTGCTTTTTTAGCCTGAGCCAAACGGCTAGATCTACCTCGTCCAGCAAATGTTGCAACTTACAAACCCATGGCGCAGGTTCCCTTTGGGAATATATCGTTCCCAGATATAGAGAGAAATTCAGCTCACAGTCGTCAATTTGGAACAACCCAAGAGTCGCTGTTTCCCGTTCGTGGAATATGTTCTCGCCTGGGAGATAATAGATGAATCCGGCCCGTTTTGAGACCTAAACATGACTTCTCCAGAAACACAGAAGAATTTCCATATTATAACACCTTTCCTTTTAGTTTCTCTTTAGACTCTGCTCGTTGTGAAGATATATGTGATATATTATTCTCCGCATGTGTATATATGTATGTATAGTTATGTGTATGACTTAGTGGCATAAAAGCCTCTCTGAGAAAAAAAGCATGTTTGTCCTTCGTTTTCCTTTCAGCCATTCAGTTCCGTCCGTGAACTACAATGATATATCTTGGATATAATAATACTCATTACGGGGGAAATACAATACAAATGAGAAAATAAATCTTTCTTCTATTGCTCTCTCCCATTAAAGACTATTACGTTTATTATTATTAAGTGTAAAGTAAAAGAAATCAGATAATAGTTTTACTAGTTAAAAATTATTAATAACAGCCAATGCTTCATCTAAGAAATTTACAAATGATAATGGCATTACATCTATTGCTATTAAGTATTCTTCTATGTGCAGTTTCCTTTCAGTATATAGGCGATCATGACTCTCTACAATTTTCTATCCTCGCCTTTTTTTCTTCCTCATCAAACACATAACTTTCCCAAATATTCCCCAGTTAGCTCCCCTTTCTCGTTATGTGCCCAAGGAATTGCGACTGTCAGTCTAGCTAAGATGATGAATCCATAAAGTGACTTAAAATACTTATTGGCTCTATATATCAATAGTTTTCTTGATCAGTGTAAGTACCAAGCAATTCCAATGGTTCGCTTGCCATTTGTCAGCTCAAACTGTTATCCGTGCTCATATTAATGAACATAGAGCATATATCTTTTAGTAGTATACTCCAAATATTTGTAGCCTCCTGGGTAAGACATTAAACTACATCCGCGTCCAGCAGCAAGGCCTCTGATAAGGAAGTCTTGAGGAACGTGGAACCACCTCTTAATTGCTGCTGTTCCCAGGTCCACCCTCACCCGGGGTGGTAGCACCTGTTAGGGTCCCAGCTATGGGCAAATAGTTAACTATTTTTTGATAAAAATTAAATACCAGCAATACAATTTTGATGGAAAAAATATTACCAGAAACAGATTTTGGATAAAAAGAATTATTACCAGGAATAAAATATTTTGTTGGCATTAAATAACCCACTGAGGTTGATATGGCTTAAAACAAAATAAACCAAACCAACACAGCTAAATGAGATTTGTTTTTTCTTTTTACAGTTGTGATTTTAAATGTATTTCACAATGGACAGATCCATAACTGGCTATATACTTCCACAGGTTAAATGATTACAGTATGTACCACACAGTCCTATTGCTTCATTTGCCATTTGTCAGCTCAAAGTTTTATCGGTGCTACAGATGATTAATATACACCAATTGTCAGGAAAATAATAGGTGTATACACTACAACAGAAATTGTAAGGAGAAAAAATGGACTTCAAATTCTTGAAGCCCTTATCATAAAATTAAAAAACAAATAAATATGAAAAAGTCTCCAGCTAAATAATTTTTTCAGTTTTTCAATTGTGATTTTAAATTTTTTTCGCAACGGATAGTTCAGTTTCAGCGAGTAAAATAATTCGCTTACACAGGGTGTGGCAGAAATACGTCCCACATATACCCACAAGAAAGACATCGCATAAAATTGTAAGACATTATCAACAGGCTGGGATTAAAATACCTAGCAATTGTGATGCTATTAAAATCGGTGTCTTTCTCTAACTAATGTCTTATTTAAAATGTGCTGCAAATTGTAGCTAATATTTTACCAATGTGTAAGTGGTATTTCAGAGAGGTATGTAACAAATTATATATATATATATATATATATATATATATATATATATATATATATATATATATATATATATATATATATTGATTTATGTATATATATTCAGCAGTTATAATATATGCACAATTCAGCACCTGATGATTGTGTTGGGCTTGAAACCCGAGTCGTGTTACCGTTCAGGAAATAATGTATATTTATTTATAAAAATAATTTATATATCTGTTATATTACACCGAGCACTATTTGTTAACACCATATATATATATATATATATATATATATATATATATATATATATATATATATATATATATATACGGAAATAAGTGGTATGTTTTTATAAGTACACGCCCATTTTGAAAAATTCCCCAGTCAAATGGTTATTGAATAAAATGCAATATATATATATATATATATATATATATATATATATATATATATATATATATGTCTCTGTGCGTGTGTGTGAACCAGAAGTAGGTGGACAGTAAATAATAACATCTATTTTGAGATTTCATACTAATACAATTAAATTCTGAGAAAGGGGAGATGGTTTGTCTTTTTGGGGCTTGCGTACCAAATTTTTCAAGCCATTTTGTTCTAACGTTATCAGCATTTTGAGAGTTCCAATTCTCTTTTAACAGCCATTTTATTGTGTCTGTATCTAAATTATTTGCCATTATTGATTCTCTGAACTATCTGAACAGACAAAAAAGATTAAATTTAAATAAATTCAATAATTAAATTTAATATAACACAAACAGCATAGTTATAATATAACCCTAATATAAACCCCTTTTTATCTACTTTTGTTTCACCCTGTATATGTTGAATGTGTGTGAGTGTATCTGTTTCTTTGTGTGTATGTATGCAAAAATTTAGATATCAATAATATATATATATATATATATAATTATTTATTTAAAAATATGATTCCAACGCTACATAAGAGTTCTCATGTTTCAAAACAAGAGCCGAAAACTTCAATATAATTATCTGAATTAAATTGAATTACAGTACTAAGCTCTGTTCCATCTTCAAATTCCAAATTTTTTTTGGGAAATAATAAATAAAAATACTAAAGAACTTTGGATTATTTACCTAACGAGTTCTTTTCCTATTTTCTATATATTTTCACACACAAACACACACACACACACACACATATATATATATATATATATATATATATATATATATATATATATATATATATATATGTGTGTGTGTGATATATGCGTATGTGTATAAAAAGTCAATGTAAGTACAAGAAAAGACAAAAGAAACTCATTTTTATACCAACGCATCTTATTTCTTGAAAAGATTTAACAGTAAATTGTACATTGACTTTGATAAAGTTCCCCAAGGAACAAAACGTGTTGGTATAGAAAAGTTTTCGTTCTTATTTTTTTTTACATATTTATATATATACATATGTGTGTGTGTATCAGTGTGTTTCTATCAAGCCCTGCTATTGCGATCTAAATTTGTTTTTACCCAAATTTACCAAAACCTTACCAGTCGACCTTTCCTAAATTCTTGGCGATGACATTCAAAATTGAAATTCTCTTTCTGCCTCATGAGGGAAAAGATTGAAACTCAGACAGATTTCACTAGAATCTTTCTAATCTCATTCTCATCATCCACTATTGAAACCAAATAGTTTTCTTTCTTTTTCCCAAGATTCAATCTTTGTTTAAAATGCGTTTTTCCAATTCTTTCTTAGAGTTGTCGTTATTCAGTTATCTTCGTATATGCATCAACATTTCGAATATGGCGCCGGTCGACTCGATTTTTCGCAGTAAGCCAGTTCATATAATATTTTAATAGACTACGATTTGAAAATAAAAAAGAGAATTAAAAAAACGAACGGCGACTGAAATGGCATAGCAACAAGGTGGATCAGTTTACTTGGGAAAAACTTTGCTAAAATCCGATGTGTTGCCGACCCAGGGATAATTTATAAAGATACATAGATAAAATAAGATATATATCCAGATAAGATGAGAACGAATAGAGTACGATTTCCAACGTTCGTAATATTTAATTTAAAAGAGGGCTCAATACAAAGTAGAGAAATATTCTTTATTTTAGGATACTTATATATATATATATATATATATATATATATATAATAGGCAGCATATATTTTATATTTCAAAGAGTTAATCATACGTTGAATCAAATAGCAATATTAATGCAATTATTGGCGAAATACCTTCGCTAGTAGACATAATTATAAGCATTATACTACTAATAATTCACTGAATGAGTAGATCCTTATGTATAAAATGGATATGGTGTATTTTTTTAATTCAGCTGGTACTTTCAAATGCTTCACGCATTCATCTTCGGGCTCTATTTTTTCCCCTTTAGAATCAAAACTGAAAGACGAAATAAATGTGTTTTTCCGACCGAAAGATGTTTTTAAGAATGAGCTATTTATTAACGGTTATGTAGTGTTGGAGCGTGCAGGTCACAACGCTAAAGTTCAAATATTTCAAAAGAGAATTTTTATGAATTTTGTAATTTGGTAAATCCACGAATTTTTTTTATAAGTGTTTTTTTCAGTTAATATGACATGAACTAAATAGAGTGATATGTCTTAGTAGTTTTTTTTTCTCAGGAATTCTTTACTGCGGATCAATTGTTTTTCATGAACATAATAAAATAGGCAGCATATATTTTATATTACAAAGAGCTAATCATACCTTAAATCAATTAGCAATATATATATATATATATATATATATATATATATATATATATATATCTTTATATATACATACATATATATATATATATATATATGTTTTATATATATACATATATATATATAAAGATATTTTTTTATGTTTATACGTTCTTTTTATAGATACAAATATTTAAGTAAATGCTCTGTTTATAATAAACAGTATTAACGACATTTACTTTGATACTCACAGGACAGATTGAAGGCAAGAGGGACAGAGGAAAACAATGCATAACCTACCTAATTGCGAGCAGGACAGATTGAAGGCAAAATGGATGGTGGAACAAAAAGATAAAAATTTTATTAAGATTGAAGGCAAAAGGACATGAAATTGTAGAGGGCTTGGAAAAAATTGATACTCACAGGACAGATTGAAGGCAAGAGGGACAGAGGAAACCAACGCATAACCTAAAGAGAGATTGAGTAAAATGGATGGTGGAAATGCAAAAGATAAATTTTATTAAGAGATTAAAAGGAGAAGGATGAAATTGTAGAGGGCTTGGAAAATTTGATACTCACAGGACAGATTGAAGGCAAGAGGGACAGAGGAAAACAATGCATAACCTACCTAAATTGAGATTGAGTAAATGGATGGTGGAACAAAAGATAAATTTTATTAAGAACTACAAAGGACATGAAATTGTAGAGGGCTTGGAAAATTTGATACTCACAGGACAGATTGAAGGCAAGAAGGACAGAGGAAACCAACGCATAACCTACCTAGCGAGCATTGAGTAAATGGATGGTGGAACACAAAGATAAATTTTATTAAGAGATACAAAAAGGAATGAAATTTTAAAATGGATTGGACCTAAATTTGATACTCACAGGACAGATTGAAGGCAAGAGGGGAGAGAGAAAACAATGCACAACCTGAATAAAAGGATGACCTAGAGAAAATTGATGAGGAAAATGGATGGTGGAACAAAAGATAAATTTTTAGGACAGATTGAAGGCAAAAAGGACAGAGGAAAACAATAGGCTTTCTAGCTTGAAAATACTTTGACAGATTGAAGGCAAGAAGGACAGAGGAAAAAAAGCATAAAAACCTAATGATAGAGAGGATTGATTAAAGAAAATGGTGGAACAGGACAGATTGAAGGCAAGAGGACAGAGGAAAACAATTTTAGAGGGATACCTAAAATTTGATAATCACAGGACAGATTGAAGGCAAAAGAACAGAAGAGGAAACCAATGATAAAACCTAGCGAGATTGAAAAATGGATGGTGGAACAAAAAGATAAATTTTATTAAGAGAAGGACAGAGGAAAAATTGTGAGGAAACCTAAAATTTGATACTCACAGGACAGATTGAAGGCAAGAAGGACAAGAGGAAAACAATGCATAACCTACATAACCTACCTAGATTTTGAGTAAATGGATGGAAGAAAAAAAAAATAAATTTTATTAAATGAGATACAAACAGATTGAATGAAAAAGTACAGAGGAAAACAATGATAAAAGAGAGCTAAAAATGATACTCACAGGACAGATTGAAGGCAAGAGGGACAGAGGAAAAAAAGAGAACGGATAACCTACCTAGAAAGATTGAAAAAATGGATGAATGAACAAAAGATAAATTTTATTAAGAGGAAGAAAGGAATGAAATTGTAAAGGGCTTGGAAAAAATTTGATACTCACAGGACAGATTGAAGGCAAGAAGGACAGAGGAAAAAACAATGCATAACCTACCTAGAAAATGAGATTGAGGAAAGGATGAAGGAACAAAATATAAATTTTATTAAGAGGACAAAGGACATGAAATTGTAGAGGGCTTGGAAAATTTGATACTCACAGGACAGATTGAAGGCAAGAAGGACAGAGGAAAACCAATGCATAACCTACCTAGAGGAGATTGAGTAAAATGGATGGTGGAACAAAAGATAAATTTTATTAAATTAAATGAGGAAAGAGAGGGTAGAACAGGACAGATTGAAGGCAAAAAGTGACAGAAAACAATGCATAACCTAGAGCTTGGAAAATTTGATACTCACAAAGACAGATTGAAGGCAAAAGGACAGAGGAAAACAAATGAGGAACCTACAAAAAAAGCGATACAGGACAGAAATGGATGGACAGAGAACAAAAAAAAATTTTATTAAGAGCTAGAAAATGATAAAAAACCAGAAATTGCATGAAAGAAAATTGATACTCACAGGACAGATTGAAGGCAAGAGGACAGAGGAAAATAACCTACCTATTAAATTTGATAAATGGAAGAACAGGACAGATTGAAGAAATTGAAAAAAGATTTGATTTGATACAGGACAGATTGAAGGCAAGGGACAGAGGAAACCAATGCAAACCTACCTGGTACTCACAGAAAATTGAAGGCAAAAAGACAGATTAAACCAAAGCAAAATTGTAAAAGGAAAAAAACAGGACAGATTGAAGGCAAGAAAAAGAGGAAAATTTAAAATTTTACAGGACAGATTGAATGCAAAAGGAAAGAGAAAAAAATGCATAAAAAATTTGATAATCATACAGGACAGATTGAAGGCAAGAAGGACAGAGGAAAAACAAAGCATAACCTAAATGAGATAGAAGACAGATTGAAAAAATGGATGGTGGAAAAAAAGAAAAATTTTATTAAAATAGCAGACAAAAACAATATGAAATTGTAAAGGGCTTGGAAAATTGATACTCACAGGACAGATTGAAGGCAAAAAAGGGACAGAGGAAAACCAATGCATAACCTACCTAAATTGAGCGTGAGTAAATGGATGATAAAACAAAAGATAAATTTTATTAAGAGCTACAGGAAAACATGAAATTGTAGAAAGCTTGGAAAATTTGATACTCACAGGACAGATTGAAGGCAAAAAGGACAGAGGAAAACAACGCATAACCTAAAGAGCTTGAGTAAATGAATGGTGGAACAAAAGACAGATTTTATTAAGAGCTACAAAGAGGAAAAAAATGAGGAAAGAGGGCTTGGAAAATTTGATACTCACAGGACAGATTGAAGGCAAAAAAAGGACAGAGGAAAACAATGCATAACCTACCTAGCGAGCTTGAGTAAATGGATGGTGGAAAAGAAAATTTTACAAAAGAATGAAAAATTTTATTAAAAATTTGATACTACAGGACAGATTGAAGGCAAAAAATAGAGGAAAACAAAAAAGCAAACCTATAAATTGATACACAGGACAGATTGAAGGCAAGAAGGACAGAGGAAAACAATGCATAACCTACCTAGGGAATTGAAAAAATGGATGGAAGGGAGAAGACAAAAGAAAAATTTTTATTAAGAGAGGAAAGGACATGAAATTGAAAGGGCTTGGAAAAATTTGATACTCACAGGACAGATTGAAGGCAAGAGGGACAGAGGAAAACAAAATGAGGAAATAACCTACCTAAATTGATTGAGTAAACAGATTGAAGGAAAAAGGAAAGAGGAAATTTTATTAAGAGAGCTTGAAAAGGATAGAAGGAAATTGAAGAAAAGGGGAAAAAATGGAAAATTTGAAAAATACTACAGGACAGATTGAAGGCAAGAAGGACAGAGGAAAACAATGCATAACTACCTAAAATGATAATTGGACAGAAATGGATGACAGGAAAAAAAGATAAATTTTATTAAAAAATACAAGGACAGATTGAAGGCAAAAGTGAAGGCAGAGGAAAAGAATGAGGAAAGGAAAATTTGATACTCACAGGACAGATTGAAGGCAAGAGGGACAGAGGAAAACAAAATGAGGAAAGAACCTACCTAGGACAGATTGAGTAAATGGATGGTGGAACAAAAAGATAAATTTTATTAAGAAGGCACAAAGGACATGAAATTGTATGAGGGCTTGGAAAATTTGATACTCACAGGACAGATTGAAGGCAAAAAGGGACAGAGGAAAACCAATGCATAACCTACCTAAATTGATACTTTGAGTAAATGGATGGTGGAACAAAAAGATAAATTTTATTAAGAGATACAAAAAACATTAAATTGTAAAGAGGGAGAAGGAAAATTTGATACTCACAGGACAGATTGAAGGCAAAAAGGACAGAGGAAAACCAATGCATAACCTACCTAAATTGAATTGATAGATTGAGTAAAATGGATGGTGGAACAAAAGATAAATTTATTAAGAACTAAAAAGGATTGAATGAAATTGTAGAGGGAGGGAAAATTTGATAAAAACAGATTGAAGATTGAAGATTGAAGGCAAGGGGACAGAGGAAAATAAAACATAACCTTGAAAAAAGATAAATACAATTGAAGGCAAAAGGCATAGAAAGAGTAAATGGATGAAAATTTGAACAAAAGGAAAGATTTATTAAGAACACAACCAACGAAACCTACCTAAATTGACAGAGAAACTTAAAGATAAAAAGAGGGAATTTAAAAATGCGAGGGCAAAACAGATTGAAGGCAAAAGGCAAGAAGGACAGAGGAAACCAACAATAACCTACCTAGAAGAGTTTGAAAATGGATGGTGGAACAAAAGATAAATTTTAAGAAACAGGACAGGAAAACAAGAAATTGTAGAAAAGGCCTTGGAAAATTTGATACTCACAGGACAGATTGAAGGCAAGAAGGACAGAGGAAAACAACGCATAACCTACCTAAATTGATTGAGTAAATGGATTGTGGAAAGACAAAAAAAATTAAAAAGATAAAATTTATTAAGAAAAGATACAAAGGACAGATTGAAATTGTAGAGGGAAAATTTGATACTCAAATTGATACTCAAGAGGACAGATTGAAGGCAAGATGGACAGAGGAAAAATAAAATGCATAACCTACCTTGAGAGGGCATACAGGACATAAATTGAATGGATGAGGAAGAAAAAAACTTAATAACCTAGAGAGTTTGAGAAATGCATATACTAAATTGATAGATTTTATGAAATTGTAAGAGGCAGAGAAAATAGAAAATTGGAAAATTTGATACTCACAGGACAGATTGAAGGCAAGAAGGACAGAGGAAAAAAACGCATAACCTACCTAGATTGAGGAAAGAAAATGGATGGTGGAAACAAAAGATAAATTTTATTAAAGTGAACTACAAAGGAATGAAATTGAGAAGAGGGGCTTGGAAAATTTGATACTCAAAGGACAGATTGAAGGCAAGAGGGACAGAGGAAAAACAATGCATAACCTACCTAAAGGAGATTGAAGGAAAATGGATGGAGGAAAAAAGAAAAAAAAGTAATTGAAGCAAAGGACAGGGAAAAATTGGAGGGCTTGGAAAATTTGATACTCACAGGACAGATTGAAGGCAAAAGGACAGAGGAAAAACATAACCTAAAAATTGAAGATTGAGAAAATGGATGGAAAAAACAAAAAATAAATTTTATTAATTGAACTACAGGACAGATTGAAATTGTAGAGGGCAGAAAAAATTTAACCTAAAATTGATACAGGACAGATTGAAGGCAAGAAGGACAGAGGAAAAATGCATAACCTACCTAAATTGAAAGAGAGACAGAAAAATCAATGGATGATGGAACAAAAGATAAATTTTATTAAGAATGACAAAGGAATGAAATTGTAAAAAGAGGAAAACAAAGAAAAAAAATGATACTCACAGGACAGATTGAAGGCAAGAAGGACAGAGGAAAACCAATGCATAACCTACCTAAATTGATTGAGGAAAAGATGAAGGAAAAGATGAGAGAAAAAAGCTATTAATGAAATACAAGAGAAATGAAATTGATAGAGGGCAGATTGAAGGCAAGAATAGGAAAAAAGAGGACAGATTGAAGGCAAAAAATGGACAGAGGAAAAAAAACAAATAACCTAAGAGAGAGGGCTTGGGAAATTGATACTATACAGGACAGATTGAACAAAAGATAAGAGGAAAACAATTTTAAAGAGAGAAAATTGATACAAGAAGGACAGATTGAAGGCAAAAGGACAGAGAAAAATTTGATATAACCTACCTAGATTGAAATGCAAGACAGGACAGATTGAAATAACAAAAGGACCTAGGGAGAAAAGTAAATGGATGGTGGAACAAAATTGATAAATTTTATTAAGAGCTACAAAGGAGGAAAAAATTGTAAAGGGCTTGGAAAATTTGATACTCACAGGACAGATTGAAGGCAAAAAAGGACAGAGGAAAACAATGCATAACCTACCTAGCGAGATTGATAAATGGATGGATGGAACAAAAGATAAATTTTATTAAGAGCTACAAAGGACATGAAATTGAGAATTTGGAAAATTTGATACAGGAGGACAGATTGAAGGCAAGAAGGACAGAGGAAACCAACGCATAACCTACCTAGAAGATTGAGTAAATGGATGGTGGAACAAAAGATAAATTTTATTAAGAGCTACAAAGGAATGAAATTGTAGAGGGCTTGGAAAATTTGATACTCACAGGACAGATTGAAGGCAAGAAGGACAGAGGAAAAATGCAACGCATAACCTACCTAGGACAGATTGAGTAAATGGATGGACAGAACAAAAAGATAAATTTTATTAAGAGCTACAAAGGACATGAAATTGTAGAGGGCTTGGAAAAATTGATACTCACAGGACAGATTGAAGGCAAGAAGGACAGAGGAAAAATGCCAACCTACATAAAGAGACCTAGGAAATTGATAAATGGATGGTGGAACAAAAGATAAATTTTATTAAGAGCAGAAAGGACATGAAATTGTAGAGGGCTTGGAAAATTTGATACTCACAGGACAGATTGAAGGCAAGAAGGACAGAGGAAAACAATGCATAACCTACCTAGATTGATTGAGTAAATGGATGGATTGAACAAAAGATAAAAATTTATTAAGAACCTAAAAAATTGATACATGAAATTGTAGGGGAAAAAAACAATGAGGAAAATTTGATACTGATACAGGACAGATTGAAGGCAAGAAGGACAGAGGAAACCAACGCATAACCTACCTAAATTGATTGAGTAAATGGGATGGATTGAACAAAAGATAAATTTTATTAAGAACTACAAAGGACATGAAATTGTAGAGGGCTTGGAAAATTTGATACTCACAGGACAGATTGAAGGCAAGAAGGACAGAGAAAACCAATGCATAACCTACCTAGCGAGTTTGAGTAAATGGATGGGAAGAGTTGAATTTTATTAAGAGACAAAGGGAAACAATGAGGAAAGGGCTTGGAAAAAAATTGATACTCACAGGACAGATTGAAGGCAAGAGGGACAGAGGAAAACAACACATAACCTACCTAGCGAGAAAATGTAAATGGATGAATGGAACAAAAGATAAATTTTATTAAGAACTACAGAGGACATGAAAATGAGGAAAGAGGGCTTGGAAAAAATTTGATACTCACAGGACAGATTGAAGGCAAGAAGGACAGAGGAAAAAAAACAACAAAACCTATACTAGGAGATTGAGTAAATGGATGGTGGAACAAAATAAAATTTTATTAAGAGCTACAAAGGAAATGAAATTGTAGAGGGCTTGGAAAATTTGATACTCACAGGACAGATTGAAGGCAAGAGGGACAGAGGAAACCAACACATAACCTACCTAGCGAAGTAAATGGATGGTGGAACAAAAGAAAATTTTATTAAGAAAAAGGACATGAAATTGTAGAGGGGGGGGCTCCTCAGCTGTCAACTCACCGATGTCATCTCAGAACCTGTGCACCTGAGGACAATTTGAGAAGCAGTAACAGTTTCTTCTAAACCATGATCACACAGTCCAGCTTGCTATGAAGCCACGTCACTGAGAGATAGCCCGTTCCGGATCAATCGCCAGGTAAGTGTCGCTGTGATCATTCGCCCTTGGCTCCCAGGACCAGATTTGGCCGCGGAATGGTTATTTATCCCAGCCTACTGAGACGAAATGCGATACAATGTCGAGTTTTGTGTGGGGAACCCGAGCGTGTACACTCGCGTCAAGGACGAAAATTTCTTAGTCCGCGCAACCATCGGTTGCGCTAACTTCAATAGCAACTACCGATCTCACTCTCTACTGCAATAAGGGGTTCAGCCTCAGGCAGCTGCTTTCCAGGTCTGAGCACCTTACAGTTTTTTCTGTTCCCCAATTGTCTCTCTTCGCTGTCAGAGCCAACACTGAGATTCACTGTGCCAGTAGACGAAGACGGAGATACGATAATTCTTTATGGCATGGATCAAGAAAAGACCTTTTTCGAGCTTTGTGGACTTTTTTATATCCTAAATCAGATTTACAATAATCGCTGGTCCTGTGAGGTTAAGCATCGTCTTCCGGTTTTTTTTTCGGGGGGGGGGTTAAATGTAGGAATTCCTACAGGATACGACATATGTGCTGTTGATCTTTAGTTTTGGGAGTTTAATATTTGCCCACATTGGGACCCTAATAGGAACTACCACCCCCAGGTCATGGTGTACCTAAGAACTACAGCAGTTAAGAGGTGTTTTCCATGCTCTTCGAAATCCAAAAAATCCCGGTCAGAGAGGCCTTGCTGCCGGATTTAATTTATCGTCATACCCAGGTCGACTGTCGAAATAAGAAGCGTTCTTCGCTCAGGGGAATTCTGTTTCACTCTTAAATTTGCTTTCCCTGAAACTTATTCCGTCTCTTCGTTTCTCTCTCCTTTTTCCACTCTCTCTCTCTCTCACTCTCTTTCTCTTTCTCTCTCTCTCCCTTACCTCTCTCTCTCACTTGCTTTTTCTTTCTCTCCCCCTCTCTCCCCTCTCTCTCCCTCGCCTCTCTCTCACTCTTTCACCCTCTGCCCTCTCTCCTCTCATTCTCGCTCACCTCTCTCTCACTCACTCACTCTTTATCTCTCACTCCTCTCTCTCTCCTTCTCTCTCTCTCTCTCACACACACTCTTTCTTTCTCTCTCCCCCTCTCTCTACTCTCTTTCTCTCTCCCTCACCTCTCTCACTCGCTCTTTCTCTCTCCCCCTTCTCTCTCCTCTCTCTCTCCCTCACCTCTCTCTCACTCTTTCTCCCTCTCTCTTCTCTCTCTTTCTCTCTCTCCCTTGCTCTCTCTCTCACTCACTATTTCTCTCTCACTCCTCTCTCTCTCCTTCTCTCTCTTCTCTCTCTCTCGTGTCTTCCTGTGGACTTCCAAGGAGTCCATACCTCGATGCGTCATGGAGTCTTAGAAAAGGTCAGTTATTGTTGTCGGTTCAGAGAGTGTAAATTCAAAACTCTTGTATCGTGAAATTTTCAGAAGTCGACCCGAGATAACTTGATCTTAGCAACGCAAAAGAACTATGGTCATGAAGATTTTTTTTTCTTACGATTCCACGGTGTGATTCCACAGCGCAACGGGATATTTAACGGAACGCTTAAGCTAAGATATCGTTCTTCAGATAAAATTATGTTCGCTTCTTAAGAGTTAAGTATGTTTAAATTGCCAGAGGCCATTTCTCTTGCATTGACAATGGCTACGATGGCGCGTCCCATCTGAAAGCCAGGAACAATAATTCTGTTTATTTAGAGAGCCAATCCAGTAACGGGTTCACAGATAGAATAATCTGGTTAGGTTAGGTTAGGCTCCTTAATTTAATGACCTATCGATCCATAATGGCTTATTTAAGGTCGAATATAAGTCTTACAGGACAAAAATTAGAAGAAAAAAAAAAGAAACGTCGATATAGGCCCGGTTTACACTGGAGTCAAAAAGATGTACATAGGTTCAATTTGAAACGGTAGATATGGTTCAGTTTATACTTGAAGAAGATGGTACTCAGATGTTCAGTTTGAGCTAGAGTCAAAAATATGTCAATATGTCCTGTTTACATTGGAGTAAAAAGGTACAAAACTGTAGATATGATCCGGTTGACGCTAAAGTCAAAAACTTGTACAAACGTTTGAACTGTAGTCAAAAAGGTGGACATGGTCCTGTTTGCACTAGAATAAAAATATTGACATAGGTCTGTTTTGTACAAGAGTCAAAATGCAGATGTATGTGCGTTTTACATTGGATTAAAAACGTACATATATTGTCCGATTTACACTTGAGTTAAACAGATTAAAATCGGTCTGGTTTACTCTAGAGTCAAAAGATTATTTCGGTCCAGTTTGCACTTGATTTCAAAAAGTTAAACATAGGTCCATTTTGCACTAGAGTCAAAGAGTAGGTAAATGTCCATTGTGAAAAAGAACCAAAATCGGTCCGGTTTACAATAACGCCATTTAAGTGTACTTGCCTATAGAAAAAAAAAAAAGACAAAAAGAAAGGTAGACAGGTTCATTTTGCCCAAGGTTCTTTTTGTTTTATTTTTATTTATTTATTTTTTAGTGGAGGGATCATTTGAGTCGGACAACAGGTTTATCGCTTCTTCCTGTTTAGGACTGGGTTTCCGGTTTCTTTCTAAAATCGACTTCAACTTTGTACTTTTAACGCCTCCATCTGAACGCCGAATTTTTTTTCCTATTTTTTTATTCTATTTTTCTTCAATAGGAGTAGATAGGTTCGCCTATCGTCCGGTTCACACTCCCCCTCCCCCGGTCTTGTGAACCGGAGAAGAGGTTTATCCCTTGTTTCCTGTTTAGAATTGGGTTTCCGGTTCCTTCCGAATGTTACTTCAACTCTATAATTTTAACGTCTCCGACTAAAACTTTGAACTTTTATGGACGATTGAATTACTTTTTTGTTTTCTCAGTGGGAGTAGATGGGTTCGCCTAACATCTGCTTCTCACACCTCCCGAGTCTTTTGAAAAGGGGTTAGAGGCTTTTCCCTTTTTTTCTGTTTAAGATAGGCTACTTCTCAAAGTTCTACTTTCACTATATACTTCTAACATCTGTGTCTAAAACTCTGAAATGTTTACTATTGTTGGGTTTTCGATTCCTTCTCAGATCTTCCAGTAGCCCTTGCGTCTTAGTGACGTTATTGCCTTCCTTAGGGCGAATGGATTAAATAAAATATAATAAACAAAATAAAAACGGAAATTCCGGAGACTTGAAAAGATCACTTAGTGACTGAGATTGTCGCAGGTCACAGTTAATGAAAACGTCCAAAATAACCAGCACTTGGAATAGCGATGGAATTAACTGACTTGATCATGTCTTCGGAGATAGAAAAAAAAAAATCCAACAGTGAATGTCTGTGAATATGTCAGAGTCATAATGGCCGGCCGGAGCCTAGCAGCCGTGAAAATTATTTACAGCTGCTTCTCGAGGATCGACGCCCACAATCCATTAACACTTGGCTTAGTTCTATTGTGTCAATCTTATCGTTCCTACTGGTCTCTCACCCACATTCTCTCACTCGAAATAAAAAAAAAAAGTTCTTCCCGCAAGTAAATCCTCTCTCTCTCTCCCCATGATCTCTTCTCTCTTTCTCTCTCTTATTCACACACACACACAAATAACTATCTCTTTTACGTTTCTCTCTCTCTGAGATTTTCTTTTCTTGAAACCTATTCTTTCTCGAATTGCCTCTCCCTGTTTCTCTTTGGTAGCTGACACTTGCTCTCTCTCGCTCTCTCTCTCTCTCTCTCTCTCTCACACACACATTATCTCTCTCTTTCAATCTCTCTCTCTCTCTCTCTCTCTCTCTCTCTGAGATTTTCTTTTCTTGAAACCTATTCTTTCTCTAATTGCCTCTCCCAGGTTTCTTGCAATAAAATTCATTTTTTCTCTCTCTCTCTCTCTCTCTCTCTTCTCTCTCTCTCTCTTCTCACACACACACAATCTCTCTCTTTCTCTCTCTCTCTCTCAGATTTTCTTTTCTTGAAACCTATTCTTTCTCTAATTGCCTCTCCTTGTTTCTCTTTTGTAGCTGACACTTGCTCTCTTTCTTTCTCTCTCTCTCTCTCATACACACACACACACACTATCTCTCTCTTTCTCTCTCTCTCTCTCTCTCAGTTTTTCTTTTTCTTGAAACCTATTCGTTCTCTAATTGCCTCCCCCTGTTTCTCTTTGGTAGCTGACACTTGCTCTCTCTCTTTTTCTCTCTCTCTCACACACACACACACTATCTCTCTCTTCCTCTCTCTCTCTCTCAGATTTTCTTTTCTTGAAACATATTCTTTCTCTAACTGCCTCTCCCTGTTTCTCTTTGGTAGCTGACACTTGCTCTCTCTCTTTCGCTCTCTCTGTCTCTCTTTCTCTCTCTCTCTGATTTTCTTGAAACCTATTTCTTTTCTTGAAACATATTCGTTCTCTAATTTGCTCTCCCTGTTTCTCCTTGGTAGCTGACACTTGCTCTTACTCTCTCTCTCTCTCTCCCCACTGTGTGTGTGTGTGTGGTTCGTCCTAGGTATGACAATAAAGTACCTCTGGCGCCAAGGCATCCGATCGTGAGATTCAATAAAAGGATTTATAGAACCACCTGTTAATTGCTGTTGTCCCCAGGTTCAGCCTGACCCGGGGCGGTAGCACCTGTCAGGGTCCCTGCTATGAGCAAATAGTGAACCACACCAAACAAAAATCAACAGTACATTTTCGTAATAAAATAAACTTCTTTTCAAAATGACAATCAATGCAACACTAAAAAAAAATATAAAAATTATTTTTTACGTTAAATTATAAAAAATACCGAAATTACATTTCATCGTCTACAAACGATATATCTAAAAAAAAAAAACAACATAACTTTAGCCTCGAAGTATAAAAATATGTACAAAATATCTGTAGTTGAAAGTATGAAATTACGTAAAAAATACTTGGATTTCGGCATTAAATAACCCATAGACATGTTGATATGCCACTAAAAAAATCAACTTACCAACAATACATCTTTAAAGCAAAATGGCAGTAGAGGCAATAAAATTGTCTTCAAAATATGTAGATTTCGGCAATAAATAATCCATAGAAGTTGATATGGCGCTTTCTGTGGAACACTTAATTTCTGTTGTTCTCTGGTCCACCCTAAACCTGGGCAGTAGTGCCTGTTAGGTCCCAGCTATGCGCAAAATAGTGGAGCTCCAAACAAAACCGGAACACTTCAAAAGTATAATAATACGTTTTTCAACATTTTATTTGTAGTTGATGACATGAAATTGGACTCAAAATATTTAGATTTCGGTATTTAATAACCCATAAAGGTGTTGATATGCCGCTAAACAAAATTAACTAAGAAACCAATACGAAAGAACTATTTGACGATATTAATCCACATAATATACAAGTTTCGGCATTTAATAACCCATAGAGGTGTTGATATGCCGTTAGAGGAAATTAACAAGTAAACCAATGTGAAAGAATTCTTTCATGACATTAATCCATATAATATCCTACAATTTCTTAAAGAAATCAAACTGTATTCCCAAATATAACTTTAATAAAACTACAACATAAAACACACATATCACCGCCTCTAGTAATCATGTCCACAGAAATATGTATATGCAAAAAAGCTGAGTATCACCTACCATGTATTCAACTGTGAAAGCAGAATAACATATATTTTTGTTACTTCAAAGCTCAGAAAAAAAACTTTCGGCATTAAATGACCCATAAAGAGTTGATATGCCATTAAACAACCTCTCTCTCTCTCTCTCTCTCTCTCTCTTCTCTCTCTTTTTAAAACATTTTTTCGCTCTTTTCTCTCTGGCACTATACCAATGACCGATGCTGGACGGAGTTTTAGAGAAAATGGAAAAGAAAAAGAACATATATTTGACATCAGAAATATATTGCTTAAATGTTTCGGTTACAAAATGAGCAAAGAAGGTTTGGAAAATTTAGCACTCAGAGGACATGTTGAAGTCAAAAGGAACAGAGAAAAACAACGCCTAACCCAGCTAAGCACCCGTGTAAATGGATTGCAGAACAGGGATTAAGAGAGATAGCAAAAAGACAACATTTACTAAGAGCTACAAAGAACAGGAAATTGTGGAGAGCCGTGATCGCCAACGTCCTGAAAGACACATGGCACATAGAAGAAAAGCTCTTTTTTTTTTGTTCTTGAGTTTTACTATCTACTCTTTTGTCAGACCTGCTGAATATCGCACTATTTTGCTATTTTCGGAGGAGGTAACGATGTTACGGTTAGTAAAATGGACGGCCCAAGTTATTAGTTACCCAGTGGGAACGTCCAAATCAAACAGGTGGGGATTTTCAAATGAACAACGAAATGGGCCACAGAGAAAATTGAGTCTGCATAGAGGAGGTTTTAGGAATTGAAAATTACGAAAATAAGGAAGACAGATAACGAATGACTCTAGTACTGAAGACGTTAAAATTCTAGTGTTCAGAAAGGCATTCATAGTGTGAGTCGGCTTCACAAAGAAGTTCTTGGAAAGAAACTTGTTGACTGGAACATCCTTCTTGCCAATGAAGTACGGGGAGAATTAGTATGATTCAGTTCTATGGGTGTAACGGGACCGTCTGTAAAGATATGAGCTGGTGCCACTAAAAAACACAACACCTCTGAACATTTGCCATTGAAGTAACAATGAAATAGCGATGGGCTTGTACAACTGCACTTGTTGGAAAGAGGTTGTAGGATAGTAAGTAATTCATCACCCACAAGGCGGCGTAAATTATTTTGAACTCTGTCAGGGCGGTAAAGTGAGAATTGGGCAGCTCCAGCTTAGAGATGACAGAGATACTCGTTTTCGCCTGATCTTACACTGACACGTGCTACGGCGTCGTGGGGAGCGAGTCTGAAATGTTGTTCTACTAAGACGAGATTAAAATGTTATATTTGTCATTTGATCAGACTCTGGGATGTAGGTTGAAAGGAAAAAATTTTCAGCACCCTCTTGTATGAGATTGTTAGTGTGTGTGTGTGTGTGTGTGTGTGTGTGTGTGTGTGTGTGTGTGTGCTGCTGCTATTTATAATGTTTTAAAATATATTAAATAAGTAATACATCTGTTTAAATGAATGTGAATGCGTAAATGTGCCTAAAGAAAAAGAAACGCATTTCAGGGAAAAATTCAAATTCTAAATTCAAATTCTAAATTCAAATTCTAAATTCTAATTCTAAATTCTAATTCTAAATTCTAATTCGACCAATGGAAATTTGGACGATAAATTGCATTTTTTTTTTTTCTCTCTGTAACTTTATTTTGCCTTTACGGCTAATTGGCTTTCATGGAATTCGTGGATAATTTCAATGAAATGTTTTATGCTTGTAGAAAATCTTTCTAATCCGCATTGGCATATCCAAAGAAAACGTCATACGCTTCTGTTATTATTACAGTAAAAGTAATAATAATAGTAGTAATGATAACAATAGTAATAATAATGGTAATAGTAATAATAAAAACACTAGTAATAATAATAGTAAAAAGTAACAATACTACAAATAATAATAGTACTAATAATAATATTAATAATAATAATAATAGTAATAATAATAAAATGGTAATAATAATAGCCTATAAGTAATAGTAATAACAATAGTAATAATAATAGTAGTAAAATCTAATGATAATAGTAATAATAAAAACAGTAATAAAAATACTAATAATAGTAGTAATAATAATAGTTATAATAATACCAATAGTAATAATAATAATAGTAGCGATAGTAATAATAATAGTAAAAATTAACAATAGTAATACTAAAATAATAATAGTATTAATAATAATAGTAATAATAATAAAGAATAGTAATAATAATAGAAATGGTAATAATAATATTAATAATAAAACAATAGTAATAATAGTAATATTAATAATAATAACAATGGTAATAATAATAGTAGTAATAGTAATGATAATAATAACAATAGTAATACTAATAATAGTAGTATTAATAGTTATAATAATAACAATAGTAATAATAATAATAATGGTAAATAATAATAGTAATAATAATAGAATGGTAATAATAATAGTACTAGTAATAGTAATGATAATAGTAATAATAACAATAGTAATACTAATAATAATTGTAATAATAATACCAATAGTAATAATAAAAATAGTAATTATAATAGCAATAGTAATAATAATAATAATATTATTAATAATATAATTAATAATAGCAATAATAATGTGAAAGAAATTTGGAAGAATATTTGGAACAGCCCAAAGGAATATGACACCAATGTAGAATGGATTCAACGCGAATAAAAACGAGAAATGGATAAACCTCTACGAGAATGGGAAAATATAACCAAGAATAATATTAGGCAATCTCTAACGAAATCCCCAAAATGGAAATCCCCTGGAAATGTCAAGGTACCCAATTTTGGGATCTATCATCTGTCATCAATCCATAAAACCTTTGCACAAACTTCATCAGTACTTAATAATTCCAATGAAGTCCCATAATGGATCGCTGAAGTTATTACATATCTCCTACCAAAATCGAGTGAAACAGATGATCCGAAAAATTATAAGCCAATACCATGTCTGCCCACTGTGTAAAAATTGACCACGACAGTCCTGACGAACTGTACTTGTTCTTTCCACAAAGAAAACAACATTCTCCCCCTAGAGCAGAAGGGATGCCAAAAACGTTCATATGCTTGCAAAGATAGACAAAATGAACCTGGAAAATTGCAGAAAAACAGGTAGAAATCTCAGCACAACATGGATAGACTACCGTAATACCTTTGTATGCTGCATACTTGTGTTCTTAAGTGTTGTGGAGTTATTTCGCAGTGGACGCTTGTATTTGTGCTAAATCGGTCCTAAAATAGGTTCGACGTACAAAACGTTAAGAACTTGGTATTACGCAGAGTGATCTTGTTGTGGTCGCTGACTACTTTCGTATTCGACTAACTGTCGATTACTGTCGTCCGACATCGACTAGTATTTAGTCACCCCCCACGAGGGTATCATGTGGCACAAGGCCGGTTTAACGTGGGATCTCCGATCCCGTGAGCTCGGCCTAAAAATATACCCTTTTTTGTAGTATAAACGGGCTCAGGGTCGGTTTACCTCCCCGATCGAGACTCTGCCCTTCGGCATAGCCTCGTCCGGGTTCCTCTCCGTCCGAGTTCTACCGATCGGACGGTCAGCCGGTCGTCCGACTTCAGACTGAACGGTATTTAGTTACACCCCGCCACGAGGGTATTATGTGGCACAAGGCCGGTTTAACGTGGGATCTCCGAGCCCATAGGCTCGGCCAAAAATATGCCCTTTGAACCCGTATAAACGGGTTCAGAGTCGGTTTACCTCCCCGAACGAGACTCCGCCCTTCGGCGTAGCCTTGTTCGGGTTCCTCCCCGCCCGAAGGCAGAGAGTTCAACCGGTCAGCCGGTTGTCCGACATCGACTGATCCTCGTTTCTCTTACTACTCCTACTTATATTAGGTGGAAGAGTCTATTAACTATAGATTAGGGGTGTTTCACCATAACAATAAGACATTGGAAATGTGCAGTCTCCTCGGTTACATTAAATTTCATTAAACACAGCATGGAAATGTGGAAAACCAATTTATACTTAAACCACATCAGAGGCACCGCCACTTCCAACGGACTGAATTTTTCAAGGAGACTCCTTGTCATCCTTTCTGTTTTGTCTGTACTTAATCCCCGCTTTCGCATGAACTAAATAATAATAGCCATGGATACAAAGTAAAAAAGAAAATCTTTAATCACTTATTCTACATGGATAATCTCAAACTCAATGCCAAAGACGACAATATTGTAAAATGTTTCAGGAACGACATAGGTATGGATTTTGGATTAGAAAAATGTGCAAAACGGAGAATTACAGAAACTCACTCAATAGATTTAGGGTAAATTTTCATTTTAACACCCGAGCGTCATTTACTGCTGAACTATTTTCTTCCAGAAATTAGTACGCGCTTCCGTAAAGCGATTTTTCGTACTTAATTTAAGAATAAAGTTAACTTTCAAATATATGTAAACATCGACAAATAAAATTAATAACAAAAGAAAAAAAAAACACCTAACCCTAATTTGAAAGTTAACTTTCTTCTTTAAAAAATAAAATAAAAGAATACCCCCCAAAAAATCACCTAACCCTAATTTGAAATTTAACTTTCTTCTTAAAAAAATAACCAAAAAAAAAAAACACCTAACCCTAATTTGAAAGTTAACTTTCTTCTTTAAAAAATAAAAATAAAAGAATACCCCCCAAAAAAAAACACCTAACTCTAATTTGAAAGTTAACTACAAGGAATTAGTGTGAAGGGAGTAAATTAATAAATAAATTGTATACGTCCACCGACAGAATTCAGCACTTAATTACTTATCAATAAGCCGGTAATGGCTAACGAAAGACCAAGAAAAAGTCCGTTTTTTTTCGGGTCGTTAACATCCAAAAAGGTAGGTTTCTTTAATATCTAATTGTTGATTTGAGTTCACCATATACATTTGCACGGAAATAAGACTATTTGGGAATAATTTGAAGGGATATTAGCGCTCGGGTGTTAAAATAAAAATTTACCAGATTTAGATATTGTCACAAAGATTAGGTAATTGGAGCAAGAAGAAGACTATAAGTACCTAGGAATTACCAAAGAAGATGGAATACAACATGCCCAAATGAACGAGAAAGTAAGAAAAGAATGCTACAGGCGTATGCGTCTGGTATTGAATACCGAGTTGAATTCAAAAAACAGAATATCAGTCATAGACATCTTGGCTGTCCTTGTGGTTCAATACAGTTTCACGTTATTAACTGAACCTTAGCTGAAATTAAGCGAATGGACGCCAAAATCTACAATCACATGCATCCCCAAAGACTGCATGTGTCCAGATCCGAAGGAGGCAGAGGATTAGTTCAACTAGAACTGTCTTACAAACCAGCAACAATCGGCCTTCAGAGATCCATGGAAAGTACAGAAGACTTGATGATCTGTGTCGAAAAACAAGAAACAAGAAACATCAATAAAGGAAGCCAGCAGGTTCAAAATTTCAAGTGGTTGAAGAAATGCAAATAAAATATAATATATCTACTGCAGCTGCAAAATCTTTAAAAAAGGAAAGCAAATGCAGCCAACCAGATACAGATACGATGGCGAGATAAACCTCTTCACACTAAATACCCTTCCCGTACTAAACACACGGATGTAGAGAAACACCGTACACGTCAGTGTTTAGGTAGCGTCGGTTTAAAAGGTTTTATTCTTGCTGCACAGGGCCGATGTTTGCTAACTAGAATTTACCAAGCAAATATACTGAAAAGCTATGTTAGCCTCAAATGCAGATTTTGCGATAAGTATCTAGAAACAATACACCATATTGTATCAAGTTAGACGGTATTGGAACACACTGAATATAAAACCCTGCACGGAAGTGTGGGCCAATACCTGCATTGGGAAATATGCAACTTTTACGGAAAGGAAACTGCAACAAATTAGTATGGACACCACCCAGACCCGGTTAAGGAGATAGGGCTTGTAATAATTTTATATGACTCTACAATACACACAGACAGAACGATCAAACAGAGACTCTTCAGATTGTAATGTATCTTTGAAGATCTTCAAAAAAACTATTCAAATACAAGGACGTTGAAATCGAAATCTAAAAAATGTGGCACATCGGAATAACAACAATCCCTGTTGTATTCGGACTCCACGGATTGATTAGAAAAAGATTCCTATTGACTCTGGAGGTCCAAGTTTTGAAAAAAATAGAAAAAATGTACTCACAAGTACAACCCACTCCTTACGAAGAGCTTTATCTATGTATATAAGTGTGATCTTGAGTTGTTTTTTTTCCTCAAAATATGCTCAGTGGAAAATGTCATGATGCCATTTCTGACCTTGGGTCTCTGGTTGGGACCCGGAAAGAAATGAGTATACACCAGAAATAAAATAAAATACAATAATAATAATAATAATAATAATAATAGTAATAAGAATAATAATAATAGTTAAGTTAACGTTAATGGCTGGCCACTCATATTCTACGTTACCCATCTACTAGGGTGGCTAGCCAATCCCTATTGCAGACGCTTGCTCTGGCACGTTTGTGTCTTTTCAACACCCACAGATCCCACCTATGGTTTATACTGCAACTATGCTGAGCAGACCTTAATTACAGTTTCTGGGAGAGAGCGTGTTATCTAGCATGATCAACAATCCGAACAAGGCCAGCCATACTGAAACCCTCGGTCACGATGACTTGTGACTTCGTGCTAGCACAATCATCGACAGGATCCCGACTACCCAATTTCAATCATAAAGCTTGGGTCAAAACGTGGTATGATTTTCAAGCACTTTCCAAAGGTGCCACAAGATGGGTTCGCCTCCCCCAGAGCGATAACATCAAGGAGCCAACTTCCTGACAAATCGACCATGGTGAGATTCGAACCCGGGGTCAGAAAGCGAACGTTCTAAGCATTCAGCCACGTGACCAAATATTAATAGTAATAGTACTACTACTACTAATAATAATTGTAATAGTAACAATAATACTACTACTACTAATAATAATAGTAATAATAATTATAATAATAAAATTAATAGTAATAATCATAATAAAACAAGAATAGTACCCGTCATAGTAGGTGCGCTTGGAATGATAAAAAAAACACAACAACACATTGAAAAAATCCATAGAAATCTCAGCTATGAGAAATACAAAAAATGTTTTGATCAGTACAACCCACACACTAAAAAGAACTTTGTCTCTGTAACGCTTGTGATGTTGTTTAGAAAAACAAATCATGAAATGTAGCAATAACAACACACCATTACCTGCCTTAGGTATTCCCGCAGACTTGGTAAGTAGTGTGACTATAGCAGTAATCGAAATGTAATACTAATATTAATAATATGAACACCACCCAAACCATGTATGTATTGTATAGTACCATAAAATTGTAACAGGTCCTGTTTCAATTCTATGGGACTACACAATACACACAGACAGAACAGTCAAAGGTAACCGCCCAGACATTATTAATAAAGGCCGCAAACTTAAAAAAGTGCCTCCTTATTGATATGGCAGTCCCTGCAGACTGAAATGTATCTTTGAAGATCTTCAAAAAACTATCAAAATACAAGGACCTCGAAATCGAAATCTCAAAAATGTGGCACATGGGAACATCAACAATCCCAGTTGTAGTTGGAGCTCTCGGATTGGATGGAAAAGATTCCAGTAGATTAATTGAAGGGAATCCTGGAAGCCCATGCCGTAAAGAAAGATAAAAAATTGTTCTCATGAGTACAGCCCGCACCTTACGAAGGGCTTTAGCTATGTAAAGTGTGTGTGTGTGTGTGTGTGTGTGTGTGTGTGTGTGTGTGTGTGTGTGTGTGTGTGTTTTAATTGGTCAACAGAAAATATCATAATGCCATTTCTATCCTTAGGTCTCTGGGCGGGACCTGGAAAGAAATGTGTACACACCAGAAATCAAAGGAATAATAATAATAATAATAATAATAATATCTTGAAATCGAAATCTCAAAAATGTGGCATATTGGAACATCAATAATTCCTGTTGTACTTGGAGCCCTAGGATTGGTTGGAAAAGATTCCAGTAGACTAACTGAAGGGATTCCTGGAAGCCCATGCCTTAAAGAAATACAAAAAATTGTTCTCACGAGTACAGCCCACACCTTACAAAGGGCTTTATCGATGTAATTTTTTTTTTTTTTTTTTTGTCAGTGGAAAATGTCCTGATGCCATTCCTAACCTTAGGTCTCTTTAACTACCCGAAAAGAAATGTGTACACACCAGAAATCAAAGGAAATATAATAATAATAATAATAATAATAATAATAATAATAATAATAACAGTAGCAGTAGTAGTGAGAAGTGAGAAGCAAGTGTACCATAACCATTCTTCATAGTTCTGTAGTTGAAATAACAGTAACTTATTTCATATGTTGTTAACGCAACCAAATTGATTCCGCAATATCTGACGAATAGGTCACTCCGGGGAAATAAATTCATTTTGAAGATGAATAAATTAGAGATAGGGATGAAACTGGATGCATGAAGAGCAAATGGAACGTGACGGATATGGGATTTGATTTAATCCAATATCGCATGATTAATATTTGTGATCTTTCGATCCTCATAATTTAATTACTGTGACTTTGTACACCGACTAAATGACGCCTGTACCTCAATTGTTTAACCATAACTATTTTTTAAAAAAATTGATATAAACGAATATTCAAACGTATTTTAATCACTAAGGTGTTCTGCGCCGCTTGAAATATATGATTTGTTCTCGGATTTCTTATCTATAATCAAAGTTACAAAACATAGTGCAGAAAAACCAGAAGAAAGGACCACATATCAGTTGCAAGAAGATATAATTCCATGCCATTAGTAAAATTGACAGACCAACATATGATTCTCATACATTTTGAAGTGGGAGGCGAACTTGAAATCAATTTTAGGCGCACTATATCTTGTGTTTATGAGAAACATGAGCCTGATGAGTCTTAGTGATTGCCTTAAAGTTTGGACGTATATTCGACTAGCAGTAGAGCCCGGCGTTGCCCGGGGATGTAACAATAAGAGAGAGATCAAGTATCGACCATCATAAAGACTGAAAAATAAAATTGACAAAGATTATTGTTTAAGGTTGACGGACACGCATGTCGTAATTAGTTTTTTGTTTTGTTTTTTGTTTGTTTTTGGGTTTGTTTTTTTTTTACGAATTGGTCAAACCCAAACAAAAGCATTGTTTTCAATCGTTATGAGTCTACCGATTGAATAGAATTTTATTATAAACAATTGTCTTGTAAATGGAATTTTTGAAGCATTCTGAATGTAAAAATAAAGAAAAAAGTGTGCAAGACAATATGAAACACTACCTGCAAAAAAAAATGTGAAGTTTTGTTGAAATCGGTTGAAAAATGTAGGAAATCCGATCTCATATATAAACAAACACACGCACACACACACAATCTGGGTTTTATAATAAGTATAACTCGATATGAGTTGTCCCCCTTTCATTCTCAGACAGCGATGCCTCTTATTCGTGCTTTCAAATTGATTTCGTGCAAAAAACAATTGTGTTTTTCCAATTTTTGGCGCTGTCAGAACCACAATAAGGTAATTTTACGTAGTCCTGTGAAGTTTTGTTGAAATCGGTGGAAAATGTAGGAAATACGATCCCATATATAAACGTACAGACACAATCTGCGTTTTATAATAAGTAAGATAGGCACATTCTCATTTCCTTCTCAGTATATTGAAGAGTTCCACTCTTTTTGCACTTAATTGGGTTGAGAGCCTAATTCACATGAATATGAACGAGACGGCTACCGTAATATAATAAATTAAATATATTTATTTCTGGACACATATTTCTCCGAAATGCCAGGGCGCCCTTAGACATCTTCCAGGACGCACCATTTGAGACCCACTGACGTAGATTGATCATAGCAAAATACAACAATTAAAATATCTGGGAAGTTCGATTTCTTGACCTTAGGTTTCCTACTGACTTGAGGTGGAAAAACTACACTGAATCAATAGCTGCATCCACGGCAAGGAAAGTTTGTTCTCTGTATCATGCCAGAAGGATTTTTCTCTATTGAGACCATCCTATACATCTACAAATCTACCATTCGTCCATGCCGTCGCCTCTCTCTGTCTGTTTTACAAATACTTTCATGGCAATTACTCCGAGGAGCTGCATTTGTTGGTTCCCAGACTTCATGAGTTCAAGTGCCTTATGAGGCTGGCATCCCGCTCTCACCCCTTCACTGTCGAAACTCCTAAATATAGCCGTCTCTTCTACTCCAATAGCTTCATGTCTCGCACCTCTCGCCTGTGGAATTCCCTTTCCTATTCCATTTTCCCTGAGAGCTATAATCTCCAGCTATTCAAATGTAATGTCAATCGACATCTCCACTTGACTTGATCTATCCACTACCCTTCTCCTCATCCTTTCTTCTATCACTCCTATCTGATCTTGCTCCAAATTTTCTGTAACCCCTTGCGTCCTAGAGGCTTCCCGCCTTGCTTGGGGCGAAATGCTTAAAAAAAAAGTGCATTGAATACTGTTGCCATATATGGTCTGGTTCCCCTGCTGTTCATCTCGATGTCCTCGACAAAAGCCAAAGAACGTAGTCGAAAGAAAAAAAAAGGACATGAGTAAATGGCTGGCGGAACAAGGTTTATGAAAATTAACAAAAAGACAAAATTTATTAAGACCTACAAAAGGACAAGACATTGTGGAGAGCCATGATCGCTTACATCATGAGGAGACACGGCACAATATAGAAGAATGGGCTAGAATAAATGGATTGCGAAGCAAAATTTAAGGGAGATGTTGTAGACTAGTTAGCACTCTACAAGATGGTCCGACTCATGGCCTTAAATAATCTACGATTAAGGACCTCAACAGTTGATTAATAAGTTGATACTAATCTGATTAATATTCAGACTGATCTTACTTCGTTTGGCTATACAGCATTGGACCCTCCTCTATTCCTTGTAAGTTGTCTTGTTAATTGTTTTGTAACTTATTGTTCTGTGTTTTTTGTATGTATCCGTTAGCACTGGATACTGAATATATATATTAAGCACTCATTGTTCTCTGTGTAACATTCACAGCGACGATACAACAAGAGATTTATTATTAATAACTCCAAAGGACAAGACATTGTGGAGAGCCATGATCGCTTACCTCATGAAGGGGCATAGAAAAAGAAATACGTTAAGACCACGAAAAAACTAATAATGAGTCGAAATCTCCTTATCCCAAGTTCTATTAATTTATTTATCCATTTCCTTTATGGCGTTTCGCTATCAACAAGAGAATAAAAAAACGTTCTCAAAATCCAGATGTTGTTCACGAATTCCATCTTACGAGTTTTATTACCATAAATGTCACATAGAATTAATGTCACATAGAATTTAATGTACACAACACACTCTGGACTTACGCGGCAATGAGTCGTCGACTAATCGTATCCAAGCTATTTAAATCATCTCAATAAATAACTATTTGCACTATTAACATCATTTGGACTATTGTCCTCATCTTTGTTGGCACATTTGTCAAAACGTTTCAGCCGTTGTACGCTCCGGTCTTCTTCAGATGGTGGGAACGTCGAACTGAACCCTTTATTTTGTTCGCTGGGGTAGACTGTTCTAGTTCCACGTGCCATGTCTAATGGATGTCAGTTATCAGTTATCTTCCGTTAGTTACCCTCTCCAAGTCCTCCGCAGGTATTGAACTCACATCCTTTGGGCCCTGTCACTGGATCTAACCAACGCCTTTATCCACTGTGCCATGTGTCCTTCAGGCAAAAAAAGACGAGGACAATAGTCCGAATAATGTAAATAGTGTACATAATACTTCATCTCAGAAATATAAACTATTTGTTATTAACGTTTCGAGGGTACACAGTTATTAGTCGACTGTTTCCCTGATTATATATTTGTTTTTATATTTTTAATTTGAATGTGTCTTATAATTTTTCTTCTTGGATGTTTTTTAATTTGAATTTGATTTGAAATTCGAATTTTTCTTCTTATTTGAATCATTGTATATTCTAATGATCTAATTTGAATTTGAAATTTGAATTTGAAAAGGTATTTATATATTCATCCATAAAGTTGCTTCCTTTTGTCTTTTTCTATAAATACTTTTATGGTAATCGTTCGGATAATACTTTATGAATTTAAGCGCTATCACAAGATATGAGATGATAAAGCCATTACGACTTCTCGGTTTAACGTTCTTAGCTGACACGAAGTTGAAAGACTATATTGAATCCATTGCAATATCAGCTGCTAAGAAATTTCATTCACTGTGTCGTGCGAGATAAATTTTTCTCTACAAAATCTATCTTACATTGCTATATGTCTATCATTCGCCCATGCTTAGAATATTGCTACTACAGTGATTTTCGAAGCATAGCTTAGATGTGGTACCAGGACAAAATTAGGGAGGCACCCAGTAAGAATCGAACTCACTACCCAGTCGTAATTGTTTTAGCGAGACAAGCTTACTAACCATTACACCACTTCGGGGTGCCCAATATTGCTGCCATATATGGTCCGGTGCCCCTGCTATTTATCTTGAGCTCGTTGATAAAATCCAAAGGAGAATCTGCAATATTATTGGTCTTGATCTGGTGGCTCGGCTCCAGTCTCTTTCCCAACACCGTAAGGTTGCTTCTTTGCGTCTTTTCTATAAATACTTTCATGGTAATTGTTCGAATGAGATCTTTGCTATACCTATAATATTATTATAGTCCCGCATTGATTTCGTCCAGTTAACTGATGTTTCTGCCACATTTAAGGATTGTGGGGGAGGGATTTGTTACTGAGATTATTCTGTTTAGTTTCTTGTAAATAGTTTTGCACTCATATTGTAAATACTTATTGGGGCTAGTTTTGAAATCGTTCTTTTATCCCCGCCCCACAAATAATGAATTGTACACATGGGGACTAGTTAGGATTTTCATAGAGACACGAGGTATTACGGTGGGTGTAGTAAGAAAGGTAAGTAAGAATGCGTTGTTTCGGTGTTAGGAATATTATGGTATGTTTGGGTCAGTGTTTGTGGCTACCTAAGTTGGAAGTTAAGACAAAAGAAGACCGTCATTTTCCCCATTCCCTATTTTTGGCCTTGTGCCACATTTTCTGTATTTGAAAAAGAAATAAATATCGCTCTTTGTTATGCCTGGACAACATTTTTTTTTTTAAATTTAAGCGCAGTACTAGACTGGCATCGAGATCTCATCAATTTACAGTTGAGCTAGCTAGATCTAGCTGTAAGTTCTATGTTAACAGTTTTTCTCGCACTACTCGCTTGTGGAACACTCTTCCGGTTCAATGCTTTCCAGCCAACTTTGATCTTCAAAAATTTAAATGCAATGTCAATCGTTATCTACTTCCTGATTACTTTTGTTTATATTTTTATTTATTTATCTATCTGCGACCGTGTCATTCGAAATATTTACATTCGATCTAACCTTTCCCTTACAAATATTTACCGTTAAGTCGCCATGAAGAAATTTGTAAGGGTCTACAGTTATTAGACGACTGTTTCCATAAGAAAAATGCTAACAATTTGCATCTTGAAACAACGAGGAACTAATAACGTCTTTGCGTGTTGCACATAGATGTCTGTATGCATACTTTACCTGGAAGGTTTGGTGTGGTATGTTTTACGGTATATCAACCTCAATGGGTTATTTAATGCCGACATGATTTTTATTGCTGGTAAAAAAAAATTTCTTAAAAAATTCATTTACAAAAAAATGCATGGTATTAAAACCTATTTATACACTTAGCTTGCTCTAGTTCCACGTGCCATGCCTCTTCCGGATGTCTCAGTTATCTCCCTTTAACTCAACTCTCCAAGTTCTCGTTCACCACTACGGTAGCCAGGTATTGAACTCACAACTCTTTGGGTGAAATCACTGGATTCAACCAACGCTGGACCATGTGTCCATGAGGACAAGCTACCCCGGTGGACGAAATAAAGGGTTCCGTTCGAAATCTCAATCATCTGAAGAAGTCCTGAGCGTACAACGGCCGAAACGTCATGAATATGGCAATAAAGATGAGGACAACAGTCCAAACAATGTAAATAGTTGAAAATATTCTCTAATGAAAACTAGTTTCAAGAATTCGTCGAGAACTTTTTCACATCAAAACGGTAATGTTAATGATAGCCGTTTCCCTATAAGGAAACATTTGACATTCATCGACCTACCAGCCAGTACTGTTTACTGGCGAATATTTTTAAATCTTTCTCTTAAAAGTATGTTTTTAAGAAAACAGGTTTCTCAAGTCCAGTAGCTGTTATTGTTCTTTCAAGTATTGATTGGGGTTTCCTTGCTAACCTTCTATTTGAAGTGGTGTGGAATGCTAACATCTTCATTATGTCATTATTTTCTCTTCCAGTTACACGTGCTATCCATTTTAGTTGCTGCCATTTTTAGTAGTCCTCAAGTGATGTGGTTTTGTTTGTGGTTCTTTAGCGCCAGTTCACAATGTACAAATAAGGACGGTCTTTGACAAAATCCTCAAGTTTTACTCGCTCAAGACCATTTTTACATAATTGATCTTAAAAAAACGATTGTATATAGCTGACAGATTATATATTTTTGAATGCATTTAGTGCCATGCATGACATCCACAGGAAAGTCTCGTTCTGACGAGACTATTTGTGAACATGATTCGAGATTTCAGGTTGATGTTTTGATTTCGTAAATTTTTATTTCGAAATTCCAATCACCTAAAGAAGACCTGAACGTACAATGGCCAAAAACATCGTAAATATGATAATAAAATGAGGAAAACAGTTCGAATAATGTAAATAATGCAAATAATTACCATACCTCATCTTAGAAAGATAGACAAATATTTCCCACTTCAAACTGCCGTCCTGGGTAAGATGATAAACTACGTCCAACAGCAAGGCCTCTGATCAGGAGGTTTAGTGGGGCGTGAAACCACCTCTTAATTGCTGGTGTTCCCGGGTCCACCCTGACCCGCGGTGGTAGTACCTGTCAGGGTCCCAGCTATGGGCAAATAGTTACCCCCAACGAAACTGGGGTCAAAACGTGTGAAAATAGGTTTTAATACCAGCAAAAAAATTTTGAAAATCAAATATTACTATCTATAAGTTTTTTTTGAAAAAAAATATTACCAGTAATAGATGTTTTTCTTAGGAAAATATATTACCAGAAATAGATTTTTGAAAAAAAAATATTACCAGCAATTGTCGGCAATCGAAAAATTGAACAATCGGTTGGAGTAAGGTCGGGGGAACATGGATTTAAGTCGGATCGTCCTAGTTACACTATTTCCCTGTCTTGTTGTTGCTGTATTCTTCAGAGAGCCGAGTTCGAATTCCAACCGGGTTAGTTATATTTACTTATTTTAATCGCATAAACGAGATTATTAGTTTTTTTGTTTTTTTTTCGTTAACATGTTTTAAACGTTTCATTATGATATTTTTAAGCCCTATCGGTTTAACTCGCTGTAAATTATTAACTGTTTATTTATTTTATTTTTTTCTCGTCAACAGGTTTTAAATGTTTTATTATGTAATTTATAAGATGTCTCGGTTTTAACTCGCTGTAATTTATTTATTTTATTTTTTTTTTTATTCGTAAACAATTTTAAACGTTTTATTATATTTATAAACACTCTTGGCTTAATTCGCTGTAATTTATTTAATTTTAATAGCCGTATTTTTTTTTATCTCTGTAAATAGTAATTATTACCTGGTGAAATGAAACTTGATGGGAATGGGTAAAAACAGAAAACATAGTTACCTTCTAAGTATCCGATAAAGGGGTGTCCACGAAAGAATGAAAAGAAAAAAAAATTACACGTAAACGGTTTAAATAGATTTCGCACCGTTGCGATTGGCTGTTGGTCAATCTCCAATCAAATGTGTGATAACGGGGTATATTTATAGAAGTCAGTGTCTACAAGCATTTTTTAGAGGGCATTTCAGAGTCTGATCAGCTCTGAGGGGGTCGATTTGGTGAGGTCAGTATGATGTTTGAAAGACCCGAAACTGCCCAATGATCCATTTCCAGAACATCACTGACGACGCCCTCTAGCGCTAAAAGAGCGTATATTCAAAACGCGCAAATTACCGTGTAATAAACAGAAATTCACCCCAAGAAAGGTGATAAAGCGACTAAGACACAAATCGCTACTGGGAGTGGATGAGAGTGAGAAGACATCAGAGGAAACCGGAAACCCAAAAGTAAACAGGAAACAAGATATAAACCTTTACCCCTGTTCAAAAGACTCCTCCCCGGCCTTTATAGAGGTTTACTAATAATGGCTACACGTTTCTTAATACACCCAATTTACTAGGGTCGCTAGGTAATCCCTGTAGATGATACCGACTCAGGCAGATCCGTATTTCTTCACCACCCAATTAAACTGAGCTGACTTTAGTTTCTGGGAGAGAGCTCAGAATTTACCGCGATCAATAATCTTGAAAAATCAGTACACTAAAAACCCTCGCTGACGATGACTTCGTGCTCGCAAAATCATCGGCGACTTTCAAACTTGTTTGTTTAGTTTCACTGATGAGGCTTAGTTCAGGTTATGATGGAGCTTTCCAGGCTTACTTACTGCATAGGGGCTCGTCTCCCCAGGCCGACTGTGTAAAGAAGACGCCTACTTGACAAATCGGCCATAGTGTGATTTGAATTCGGCTTTCTGAAAAGTCAGAACTCTAATCTTATAACCCCTCAGCCACGTGATATATGTATTGGAGTTTGTATCTGTTTAAAAAGAGATTTAACTGTATTGTTATTTATTAAGCTTAGATTAGCTGAGTACAAGATCAGATTTGTTTGGCACCCGATTACAATGAAACTGTTTAAAATCACGATAGTTAACATGAACACGTGTCTACACCAGTTTCAAAGTAATTTCTCAACGACGCAGCTTTTTTGTATATATCTTTTGCGTAATGATATTTTCCTGGAACAAGGAATTATCTGAATGCCCACAAAAATCTTGACCTTTTCGCTGTTGGAAAACAATGTTGCCAAGGAGTGTTCTTTGAGAGGTTCACCGTTTCGCGATCTTAGCCATTCCCAGAGACCAGATCGCCACAGGGAAGTCAGTTGTCTTTTAAGTTAATAGGTTTTACACAATCTGACATTAACACACACACACACACACACACACACACACACACACACATATATATATATATATATATATATATATATATATATGAACAAATATAGTCTTAAGCTGTGCTATATTTATGGGATAAAGTGCTCAATATCAGAGATAGTGCTTGTGTAAATATAAAAGTGAACATTGAAGTTAAAACTTAGAGGCGACAAGCTGTTTCATGCTAAACACAATCGTCAGGCCAGTGGCCGGACAATTGCGTCTAGCATTAAACAGACTTTCGCCTCTAAGTGTTGACTTTCACTTTATATATATATATATATATATATATATATATATATATATATATATATATATATATATAATTCTGAAAAGTGGAAAATCTGATACATATATCGACCGGGTTATTTATGGTCGGAATGCAAACCGTGTAACCCAGTGTTTCTCAAACATTTTTAATCACCGGCACACCTAGAGGCAATAGAAAATCTCACGGCACAATTAGCAAATTAATAAAGGATATACATTTAAATGTTATGAAATAAAATCATTGATCTAAAAAATACACACACAAGTAAGAACTTACTTTATTTCAATGTTTCCATTCCACGATCTCTGCAGCTTATTTAATGTGAGATGTGTGCCTGATTATATATATATATATTTATATATATATTAAAGAAAAACAATTAAGGCAAACACTTTCCTACTTAGTAATGTGCTCAACGCCGAGATTAACTAGTCAGTGTAAAAACGCTTGACAACGTTAATTCCTATGAAAGGATGACCCTAGTCATAATCCGAGTTTCACGCTCACCCGATCTTCAGGCATATAAACGAGAGTCTTAAAACAAGAATGTTCGGTCCGACTATCAGAGCTGACTGCTAGAAATTTCACCCTCCAAAAGGCAGTACCTGCTCCTATTTGTAGCTGGGAGAAATGAAAGGATGGCCCTAGTCATCATCCGAGTTTCACACTCAGCCGATCTTTAGGCAATTTGAATATAAGTCGTCTGAAGTTCGCGTGAATGTCGAACAAAGTGTCGAATGGACAACGTGACGAACGGATAAATGATGAAAGACCAGATATGTGTCTACAATAGAATACCTTTTATTTGTTGTTGTGGCCTTGTTAAGGCCAGAAATAAAGACACAAAGAGAGGAATTGAGTCAAACAAATATATTAACAGAACACAGTAATAAAAACATATACAAACGAGAGTGTTACAGCAAGAATGTTCGGCCCGACTGTCAGAGCTAACTGCTGGAAACTTCCCTCTCTCAAAAGGTACCTGCTCCTATTTATAGCTTGGAGAGTCCATACGTGCGTGGGTAAATTACCATAACACTATCTATCTATCTATCTATCTATCTATCTATGTCTGTCTACATCTATCTATCTATCTATCTGTTGTAGCCTTGTTAGGGCCAGAAATAAAGACACAAGGCGAGGAATTGAGTTAAACAAATATATTAACAGAACGCAGTAATACAAACATATACAAACGAGAGTGTTACAGCAAGAATGTTCGGTTCGACTGTCAGAGATGACTGCTGGAAACTTCACGATATTTATTTCTGTTATATACAGAAAATGTGGCACAAGACCAAAATGGGAGATGGGAAAAAAGGACCTTCTTCATCGGTCTTAACTTTAAACTGAGCTAGCCACCATCCATACGGCGTAAAGAAAGGGATCGTCCGGTGCTTACAACACCGAGCAAAATTCATAAGCTGTGACCCAGAGACCTTAGATAAAGAAGTGGTCAGTATAAGTAGTACCCTACAACGTAACAACTACCCTGGGTACACGGCAGCAGCACCAAAAAACTGGGATAGGCTGGTACAAGAGAAGGACAACAACACTAAGAAACCAGTCTGCCTGCTTTATGTGAAGGGGTTATCAGAGAAAATACAAAGGATCTGCTGTCCATATAACAACAGGACAACCTTCAAAAACTGGACGACATTTCGCAGGTATCTCTACTGAGTAAGATCCGCCATAGAGGAGAACATGACTAAAGACTGTGTGTACGCTATCCCATGCAGCTGTGGAAAGAAATATAAAGGGGAGACAGGCCGCCATGCATACCACAATATTCCTAACATCAAAACAACGTATTCTTACTTACCTTTCTTGCATTCACCATAATTTCTCATTTTCTCTATGCAAATCCTAATTAGGCTCCATATGTACAATTCATTGTCTGCCTGCTGAAAAGTCCGCTCTCTAAAAGGCAGTACCTGCTCCTATTTATAGCTGGGGAAACTCCATGCGTGCGTGGGTAAATTACTATAACATTTATCATGCAAGCAACCCATCGGTAAATAATTATTTTCAAATTTTAAACTAATATAGAAACCTCCGATGAAAAAAAAGACTTCTTACATAATTATTTATATTTTTGAACTAGGATCTTCCTCGAGACTACAGAAAAGAGTTACTTTGTTCGTTCGATATTTACTTTATTCGACACTTTGCTTGTTCAATATTTTGTCCATTCGTAATTCTGTCTTTTGACACTTTGTCCTTCGACACTCTGACCTGCTACCCTCTTGTACCGTACCTTGGCAAAAAAGTTTTTTCGCAATCTCTACGACATTGGTGCACACTGACTTTCATCAACAAAACAACCTTCTATAACTATATTCTTCAGTCCCTATACGAAAATATTCCACATCATTACACGTATCCGAGTATGCTAGGATGGCTAGCCAATCCCTATTGCCGACGCCTGCTCAGGCATATTTGTCTTCGTTCCACACCCGCGGAGCCCACGTACGTTTTATACTGCAAATATGCTGAGCAGACCTTAGTTACAGTTTCTGGGAGAGAACGCGTTATCTGACGTGAACAAGGCCAGTACGCTCAAAGCCCCGGTCACGATGATACTAATGCTAGCTCAACCACCGACGGCTCCCAAATAGTTCCGTGTACCTAATTTTATTCACTCAACTTGGGTCAACCCGGGTTATGTGCTGCAGACACTTTACAAAGGTGTTTAGATCGCCTCCTCACATTTCAGGCTTATAACATCAAGAAGTCACCTTCCTGGTAAATCGACCATGGTGAGATTCGAACCTGTGTCTCGTGGTCGGAAAGCGAACCCGTCCACGTTGATAACACTGGTTACTGTTATGACTTACTGCGTACTAGTGTTTGGTGTGACCAGGATAAGTTCAACCAAAGGATAAACTAACGAAAATATCCCCACTTCACGGTTCAGTCAGTTAAATGGGAAACACAGTAACGTGAGGTACACACTTGGGAGATCAAGTCACTTTTGATTTATGACTCGCTAGGCAGAAGATTTTATCCTCATTAACCACGGTTTATATTGTCACAGAGTATAAACAATTTACTCTCACGTTATCGACATGTTAGCTCCAGTAATGCTGCTCGGAACTTAGACCAGAGAGATGCCTATTACGACTCGGGACGCGGACTTCAACAGCACTGAGACTTTATTGATCGTCAAAAGAACTTATCGATATTGATGCTGGGGGAGTGTTATTGATTTCTTGGATTTCTATTTAACTTTCGGACACTGATATACTGTCCACTCTAAACAATTTCCCTTCAAACCCACTTGCGTTCTGTCGGTAAATAAGCGACAGCGATAAAGTTTCGATAGATGCTGGCTGCACTTTCGGATTCACGTGTTCACGCACGGACAATTATATGTCGTTATAAGCTGAGCGGTCGATCCAATAAGCTTCAGGGTATTTGCAGATCAAAGAGATTTTCAGGCGCAAAGCCAGAAAATCACAACCTCATAATAAAAACGGTATCTTTTCTTCTTCTTTTTCTATGGGCCGTGTACCTTCAGGACGGAGGCGATCATGGCAAAAAATAATATGACCTTTGTGAATTCTTAACAAACTGTTTTTTCTTGTTTCTCCTAAATCTTCTTCCGCCATCCGTTTACTCAATCTCATTCTTCTTCTTCTTCTTCTTCTTCTTCTTCTTCCTCTTCTTGTTGTTGTTGTTCTTCTTCTTCTTCTTCCTTTTCTTCCTTCTCCTCTTCCCCCTTCTTCTTATTCCTCCTTCTTTTTCTTCTTCTTCTTCTCCTCCTTCTTGTTGTTGTTGTTCTTCTTCTCCTCCTTGTTCTTCTTCTTCCTCCTCCTCCTTCTTTTTCCTTCTTCTTCTTCCTTCTCCCCTTCCTCCTCCTCCTTCTTGCTCCTCCTCCTTTTTTTCTTCTTCTTCTTCTTCTCCATCTTCTCCTTCTTTTCCTTCTTCTTCCTCCTCTTCCTCCTCCTCCTCATTCTTCTTCTTCGTCTTCTCCTCTTCCTTCTTCTTCTTCCTCCTCCTCTTCTTCTTCTTCTTCTCCTCCTCCTCCTTCTTCTTCTTCTTCTTCTTCTTCTTCTTCCTCATTTCTTCTTCTTCTTCTTCTTCTTCTTCCTCCTCTCTTCTTCTTCTTCTTCTTCTTCTTTCTTCTTCTTCCTTCTTAATCTTAATTCTCCTCCTCCTTCTTCTTCTCCTCCTTCTTCCTTCTTCTTCCTTCTTCTCCTCCTTCTTCTTCTTCTTCTTCTTCTCTCCTCCTCTTCTTCTTCTTCCTCCTCCTTCTTCTTCTCCTTCTTTTTTTTCTTCTTTTTTTTTTTTTTTCATTTTTTTTTTTCCTGTCCTTTTTTTCTGTTCAAATTTTTTTATTCTTTCACAAATTGATTTTTTTTTGAATTTTCTCAACACTGGCTTTAAACCTAAGTTTTTTTTTTTTTTCTTCTGCTTCTCTTTCAAGTTTTTTTGTTTTTCGAATTTTCTAAGCCTACTTTCCTCATTATACATATTTATATATATATATATATATATATATAAAAGTGTCACTACCGACACTGGAGTTTGAACACAGATCACCAGAGGGCAAACACGGGTAATTCCATTCCTAATAAGTAGACCACGTGACCATAAGGAAACGCATAAATAGAAATTAGCGTGGCGTCTAATTGATCACCATTTCTATTCTATCCTCTATTACTATACAGATCGCTATTCACTATACTATTTCTCTATACTGATCACTATGTAAGCAAATATATGGATATAGATCCGACAGTATGAAGAAAAATATACAGAAAAAACAAACAAAAATCTTAATATGCAATTATGCTGTTTTAATGTTAATATAAAGTCAACGTCGGACGTTTCGGTCTATTTAAGACCATCTTCATGGACATTTTCATTTAAACATAATTACTGGAAATACAAACCTGAATTTACTTTATAACATGGAAGACTTCAAGCTTGGAGGAGAATATATGAATCTATTGATCAAGTAAGGAAAGGATTTATTATCGAACTGTTTTTTAGAACTGTTCCATCGTTTTTGAAATCATTTTTGATTTGCTTTGTAACGTGGAGGACTTCAAGCTTGTATGAAGATATAAGAACCTATTAATCTCTACGTATTCCTATATTCAACGGAAGGGATTTCTTGAACTGTTTATATAAAATAGTTCAATCGACTTTTTTAATATTTTAATATTTGGAAATCATCTTCGAATACGTTTTCAAAAACATCGCCCACGTGACGACGACGTGATCATATTTAAACGGAACGCTGATCTTATATAAAAATTTCAGTTATCTGTTTGGATTAGTTGTGCTCTTATGTCCATCGTCTTTTCATGTTGAATTTTTATATGTTCTAATGTTAATTATGTTTAAATGAAAATGTCCTGAAGATGGTCTTAAATAGACCGAAATGTCCGACGTTGACTTTATATTAACATTAATACAGCATAATTGCATATTAAGATTTTTTTTTTTTTTTTTTTTTGTATATTTTTTTTCATATATATCACTATATGGATTATATATTATATATATTTAATAGCATATATATATTTTCTTTAAGATAAATATTTAGTGCCAGTGATATTCGAACTTCAGATATTGTATTGTTCAACGGCGTTAAATCTAGTTGTATCTGCGATTACAAAGTCTCTACTACAACGAAAGTGACAATGAGTATAATGACTATAAATTCCAACTGTCTCTTCCTGTTATTAAGTATAAGACTCCTTTTTGTCTTCGTTTTCTCTAGAAGTTCGTCGTTGCTTATATGTTTGGTCCATGGTGTTCTCATTTCTGCTATTTCAAACGTTTTCGTATGTCAGGAGAATGTCACTGACATATAGAAGGGTTAATATTGAATTAATGTTCACTAGCGTTTTCTTTGTTAAATGTCGAATTTTTTCTGTTTCTTAAAACTTTGCTTGGCTTTTGGAAGGCATCTTTCGCTATCCTAATGTATCTTCGGATTTCAATGTCGCACTTTTCATCCTTTGTTAAAACACTTCCCATATAATTAAATTTCTGTACTGGATTGATTTTGACGTCTCCAATGTGTAATTTCCTTGTTGGGCTGCCCCTTATGCTAACGACCCTACATACTCTTCTTCTTGTAATTGATATTTAATCCTTTCTTCTCGTTTTCCTTCCCTGCTATTTGGAGGATTTCTTTTATTTTCCTTTCAGTGTCTGTCATTAACGGTGTGTCGTCTGCATATCTTATATTAAGATTGTGGCCGCCGGTAATAAATCCTGGTGGGACTTCAAATTCTCTCAGAATCGCCTTACTGTATTTTTTAAAGGCAACTCACCCCAAGCAAAGCGGGAGTGCCACTAGCACGCAAGAGTTTACAGAGAATTGAGAACAAGAGCAAAGAGGCGTGTTTGAGGAAAGGACACAGAGGAGTACGGGGAACAATTTCAGGGTGTCAGATGTCGATTGGCATTACACGTGAATATTTGAAGATTATAGTCGTCGGAGAAGCAAGTAACGGGAAGGGAGTTTCACAGCCGGGAAGTGAGGGAGAAGAGGCTGCTTGGGAAGAAGAGACGGTTATATTTAACCGTCTTCACAGTGAAAGAGTGAATATTAGAGATACCAGCCTGGGAGCACGTATAAGTTCATGAAGTCCGGGGACCAGCGAAAGTAGCTCGTCGGAACAGTTGCCGCGAAAATATTTGTAGAAGAGACAGAGGGAGGCCAGGGCACGTCTGTGGGATAGCGATTGTAGACTAGATGCCAGATCAGGACCTATCATCTTGCATATTCGTCTCTGGATTTTATCAAGGAGCGTGAGACGTGAAGCGGGAGCATCAGACCATATATAATAAATATATATATATTGAATAAATCGGGTGAGAAGACTTTCTATTTGTATATATATATATACCTGACTATTTTTCTATGCCTATGTAAACGGTTTTCTGCGAGGAGAGGTTCTGGATTATTCTAAAACCCTTCCCAAATATGTCAAGTTTAACGAGCAGTTCCAACAGGTTTTTGTGACGTACGTCATCAAAAAAATGCATAATCTGTATAACATAAGTATATATCCTTCTGCATTTGTATTGCTCTTACTGATATCATTCTAAACATAAATATTGCATTCTTTGTTCCAGTGTCTTTAACAAACCCGCGCTGTTTTTCTCCTACTCCCGAAATGATACTACTGTGAAAAATTCAGCAGAAGTCGGATGATAATTTTTGTTGTATGGTGCATTAAGCTGATTGTTCGATGGAGTTCACATTAGAATGTTACAAAAATTATATGCTATTAATCTATATAATAATTGCGAATGTCAATGTGTCACTGTGTCACACATTTTCAATTAAAGGGACACAACTCTCTATCTTTTTTTAGCTCATGTTCCATTTACCTAATAGCTCTATTTATCTACGATACATGCTCTTACTGTATCCTCAAGATATAAACCTATTAAACATGATAACAAAACTCAATATGGTTGAACCTACCAACAAATTCACAAACGAACTTGAATCAAAAATCTCTACCTTTCCTCGACATTTTATTAATTTTTTAATTAAAACAAGATGGATGAATTAGATTTTTAAGTTTACCGACTTCCAAATTGAAATTAATTTATTTTTATTCCCCCCCTTTTAGAGAATAAAATCTTGACTAATGAAATCTCTTTGATCTGCAAATACCTCTCACAGCCCTTAAAGTATGTATCCCTGTATACCTAAATGAAGACGAAGAATACATTGAGAAAACATTCAAATTTACCCAAACCAATCTCATACTCAACGTTAAAATAAACGAGCTCACAAAATCGATACAACCAAAAAACATACTCCCCCAATAAAAAATAAAATTCATATTTGCCCTCCATAACCCTTTTCGACTAAACTCGCTAACAAATTAGCCATTCCTAACACCAGGATCGTTACCCCCCCAGACAATTGCGGTTGTAATCAATAAGATAAATAAACCAAACACCATTTCAAATGCAGAAATTTATCAGATAGTCTCTACAGAGCAAAAAACCTTTACGTGCGGAGACATAACATGATCTAAAACCCTGATCTATGAACACAAGAGAGACTTGCACTTAGACAGACATTCTAACACCCTCGTCTTACATCGAAACGACGTGGGACATAACTTTAATTCCATTAATGCCAGCCTAACTAAAAAAAGAACACCACACTTTAAGCAGAAAATATTTTTAAAATATATTCATAGCATTACTACCAACGATAAACACTCGTTTAAAACATTACATCATATCACCATATTTCTAAAGATCCAGTTTTCATAAATCTAACTTATGTTTAAAATAATGAGGATTTTACAAATGTCCCTTTTTCAAAATGACGCATGTTAAATCTGAGCAAAACTAATTTATTATTTTAATATAATTCGTTTCAAACCCACAAAATTAGTTACAATAACCAATCAGACTTTCCCCACATACACATACACGAATAATATATATATATATATATATATATATATATATATATATATATATATATACGAGGATATAAAAATCCTACAAAATACAAAAATAATTTACAACATATCGTTACATTTCACCGGCAAAAGATGGTGACATTTGTAGACTTCCATTACATACACACTTACATGAATTAACGTTACCATTCAACATACACCTATGCACACAAGCGTTTCTTTTCTTACACAGAGAAGATTATCACACACTATAACATCCTAAACATACATTCATAATATTTGTTTCCAATGATATTATGAATGTAGGTGCTTTTAAAACTCAGTAAATTTCAAAATAAATTAATCCAAAATTCGCTTAAAAATGAAACAGAACTTGTGCTTTTAATTTAATTATATAATTGAACTTGAAGTTGTTAGTTTCTGTTTTTGAAACATGGTAATTCCTGTGTAGCGATGGAAGCATATTTTTAAATCAGTTAATTTATGATATTTATGCACTGTAAATGTACATTGAGCACTGTTTTGTAAAAATGAAAATATCAATAAGAACACCGGATTATATATCTTACTCTTCCTTCTTTTTTTTCTATATATATATATATATATATATATATATATATATATATATATATATATATATACAGACAATACAATATAAAAAAAATGGAGATAAGGTCAAAATGAAACAGAGGACATAAAAAGATAAAATCAAAGAACTCATTCTTTCCCCCTTTTTCTGACCAATCCTAATTGTTTTATTACTCTTTAAGCAAATGAAGATTTTTCCACTAGTCCAAGAACTTGGATTACTATCACAATGGTTAAACATAAGAAACATAAAAATAATTCCTTTAAATAATATGAGGAAATAACCATTTTTCGCTTGATGAGGGCACAAAACCCGAAACGCGTACAGAAAAAAATACGGAAGAGAAAGAAAATCAACATTATAACCAAAAACGTTTGCGCTTATCTTTTCTTTTAATATATATATATATATATATATATATATATATATATATATATATATATATATATATATTGTGTGTGTAGTTAGGCAGCATTTTTCATTGATGCATGTTTCATTAAATAATATAGATAGGCTTTGTTTATTTATTTTAAGTAAATACCTTGCATAACGTCTGATAAGCTTAATAAGATTATCATTGAAAGATGAAAGAAAAACACCATACACCATTGATACATGTTTTTTTTAATCCTATCTAATCTTTCAGCTTACATAAGCCATTATCAAAGATGACAATTACAATGTGGTGTTTTTTTTTTCATCTTTCAATAATAATGTTATTAAGCTTATCAGACAATATGAAAGGAATTTACTTAAATACTTGTCGCCTAAATTAGACGTAAATAAAAATAACAAATATCTTGAAATAAATTCCAAAATAAATATCTTGAAATACTAAAGAGTAAATTTATTTAATAGAATCGCCATTAGTTTCAACCAGAGCCTCCAGATGACTTCGGAATCTCCTGCAACTCTTCTGGGCAGTCTCTTTGTTTAAGCTGGTGACTGCTGCCATAATACTTGCCTTCAGTTCTTCCCTGGCGTTACAAGGAGTTTTGTTGGTCCTTCCATACATAATAATCAAGGGGGTTGCAGTCTGGGGAGTTAGGTGGCCAGATGTAAGGGGTGGTGTGGTCGCGGAAATTGTTTGACAGCCGTGACTGGGTTCTCCTGTTTGTGTGGCAAGGTGCAGAGTCCTGTTGTCAGGCAACCCTCTTGAACTAGGTCAGCACTGCCTTCTCAAAGCACTTGATGTAAACTTTCCTGTTGAGACTTAGGCCCTGTGTGAAGATGAATGAAGACAAAACGTTGCCATCACTAGTGATCAATCCAAACACTTCCATAATCACCATTCAACTTTTTTCGAATCCTCTGCACTGCTCTCAGATTGATACCCCCAAAACTCTGAAATATTCGCATTGTAGCTTCCGGTATGAATGCCAAGCAGTACTGCATGCCGTTTCCAAATTTCTGGCGGAGTGAATTGCGTCATGGTGCTCTTTTTCTCACAGACGGTGCCCAACTGACCCTACAATACTCTGCAGTCGACGAAATCAAAAATAATGCGCATTAAAAATATAAAATGGCAACAAGTTATCCATTGTACCTTGCATAATACCCGTTGTTGCATGCTTTTATTTTTAGAACAGAAATGTTGAAGTATTTTCTTTAACTTGGCTTCGGTGAAGTAACTTAATTGGATATGTGTTAATGCATGAAATTAACAATATAAAATGGCAACAATTTACCTATCACACTATATATATATATATATATATATATATATATATATATATATGAAGGAAAATATACAGAAAAAAAAACAAAAATCTTAATATGTAAATCTTTTTATATATTTAAAATATATATTATATAAGTATTATTTTTGTTTGTTTTTTCTGTATATTTTTCTTCATACTGTCGGATCTATATCCATACATTTATTACATATATATATATATATATATATATATATATATATATATATATATATATATTCAGTTTATACGTTATTTTTATAGATGCAAATATTTAAGTAAATGTTCTGTTTATAATAAAACAGTAGTAACTACATTTACCGGCCTGAATGTCCGAGAAATTTCATCGAAAATATGCGTCCTCCGAAAGTAACCAAACGTGTATACTACAAGAACGGATATATAGCCTGACGTGCTATGCCATTTAGCTACAGAGGAAGCGTCAGATTAGCAAGGTCAAATTACTGTTTTTAAGTTACAAATTTCCCATGATTTCTCTCGAACGCTCATATCTGCTCGAAGCGTATCTTAACGTAAACTAATGAGATCATGTATTGAAATGCACTATATATATATATATATATATATATATATATATATATATATATATATATATATATATATATATATATATATATATATATATATATTATTATTTTTTTTAAATGAGGATGAAACCGCATCCCAGTTTGGAATTAAACTTAAATACTGCTGACCAGTTTTAAAACATAACATTTTCTGTGTGGCGATGGAATCTTATTCTAAAAAATAATTATAATCTAAGCTATACTTGTGTATCGAGCACTGTTTTTTAAAAATAAAACAAAAAATACTACAGAACTTCGGATCAAATATCTAACGGTTTTTTCATTATATCAATATTCTGCATACACACACACACACACACACACACACACACACACACACACACACACACACACACACACACACACACATATATATATATATATATATATATATATATATATATATATATATATATATATATGTATATATATATATATGTAAAAAAAAAGATCTACTTATATGTCAAGATCTATTACAAACGAAATCAACTTAATTAATCAATTCTTCCTTTCTGATAATATCAGAATATCAAGCATAAATTTCTTTATGGTTTAACGTCAAAGAAAACAATGTCTTTTTTAAAACTTTTCATAAATAGGTGGAATTATGGTAAAGGGGAGAGAACTCCCGTAGTATTTTCTACTGTTTGGAATTCGGCGTTTTTTTTCCATCTTTTAACTAGTCGACAAGAAAGCATTGTCTATCTTGCTATTTAATCCATAGTTTGGGGAAAGGGAGAGGGCTTCATGCTTTTCCCAATGGAATTGTGTGAAATGGAATGCAACGGTCCTTGTCATCCGAGATCTAACTATCGTAGAAAAAAAAATCTCATTTCCAATTGAAACCAAGAGTTTTGCCAAACCTGATTTGCCACTCAAGCCAATCTGAGCAGACAAGCTAAATTTTATTGTTAGCCTCTAACTCTCGTTGACTACCCACGCCCAGTTCAACTGAAATTTCGTTAACAAAAAAATTGCTTTGCTTTTATCAGTTTAAAAGCGAAGACGTTTTCAGGCTGTCTAATTTGGATGAAAGAATCTATCTAGTGTCTTGTTAACCAAACGGTTTCCTCAAAGACAGGGTCGGGGCGAACGGTTGATTCGATTTTCGAGGCGTTACTGGAAAAATACTGATGGTAAAGTGAAAGTTGTGTCTATTAATTACGAAAGATAGTTGAAAAATGAGGAAAAATTTTTACCAATAAATAAATTTGACATTTTGCCACCCGCTGGTTCAACAGCGACAATTCTTAACAAGATTTGAAATGACAAAATGACGAAGACGCGAACGCCATTAATTCTTGCAGAATGTGACTGAGTTAACTATTTGGCCGAGTCATAAGTAATTTCCGTTTTCGTTTCTCAACTTCCTTCTTCCAAAAATAAAGTACAATTACATTTTGGCTTACGGCCATATCACGTTTAAACACCAGATCTCGTACGATCACCGAAGTTAAGCAAAGTCGAGTATGGTCAGTATCTAGATGGGTGACCGATTACAAAAAAAAATGGGTATACCTATATCACTCACTAATTTCTCCTAATAAGTCAACGTACTCCTGTATCTGTCTATGTTTCTGAGATGAGGTATTATGTACATTATTTACATTATTCGGACTATTGTCCTCATCTTTGTTGCCATATTTATCACAACGTTTCAGCCGATGTACATAAGGCGGTGATCGCCCTTTTCTCTGTGGGATCAGGTTGAAATCATAGACAAAGAACATCATTGGAAAATTCGTAAACTTAAAGAATCAGCACGTATGCGAGGCTACAAAAATCTCCTGAGCCGACCAAGCATAGAAATGAATACAATATGGGAACCAGTAATAAGGAGAAAAGCAATAATAACAACGAAAATTGCAATATGAGCTCTGATAAAAAAATGAAATGATGACAGCTAAAATTGCAATATGAGCACTAGTAAAAATGATTGCTGAAGAAATTAAGTTTATAAGTCCCAGAAATTCATACACAAATGTTCTTACAGACACATAGCACAGTTGGTTAGATCCAGTGACAGGACCCAAAGAGTTGTGAGTTCAATACCTGATTAAGGCAGTGGAGAACTTGGAGAGGGGAATTAACAGGACATCCATTGAACGTGGAACTAGAACAGTTTACCCCAGGGAACGAAATAAATGGTTCAGTTCGACAGTCTAACCACCTGAAGAGGGCCAGAGCGTACATCGGCCGAAACGTTGTGATAAATATGGCAACAAAGATGAGTCCTAATAATGTAAATAGTGTACTCTTGAATGTACAGGAAGAGGCCTATACTGGAAAATATATTCTAACCGAGTGAAAGCCTATACAGGTTTAAGATTAAGCAACGTTGAGTTTGATCAGTATGCAGATGGGTTACCGCTTAGGGAGACCCGGTGCGGTTGGGGTAATGAATAACGTTAATTTGAATTTACAAATTTGAATTTTACAGTCGATATTTATACCTTTAAACCGCTCGACAAGGACACACGCTTCTAAATGTTTTAAACACTCTTCAACACCTTTAAACATCATTCAAAGCTGAAAGACGTAGCAGAAGGAAACGGATAAAATCAGCTACCCAGTTTTCTTTAATAGATGTCACAACGAATCTATTGTAAAATTGATTTATCGATAATCTATCAACTCGTCTCGAGTGCTAGGGTTAATCATGGACGTGTTTCAATGAAAACCTATTTTTATGGTTTTTCCCGACTGTCATAGTTTCTCTATTCTTTCGGCCAAAACGGGCAACGTTTATATACAGGGTGATTGAAAAGTAATTCCCTATTTTATGTATGAGTGGCCAGCCAGGAGTCCTGATTTAACAACTTGTGAGTTTTTTTTTCTTTGGAGTTGGTTAAAAGAGCAAATCACTATACGAAAAAATCACTTTCGGAGAACTTGAAGATCGAATACAAGAAGTTACGTCTTCCATCCCACAAGAGTTTCTGGTGAAATCAGTTCAGGCGATTCCTGGGTAGCTTGACAAGCTGATAGCAAAATCTGGTGCCCCTATCGAATTTTAAATAAAACCTCATGCTAAACTCTATCCTCTCATATCCATTCCTTGCAAAAATTATAGTTAATAAAGAAATTATATCTGTCTATATTTCTGAGATGAGGTATTATGTACCCTATTTACATTATTCGGACCATTGTCCTCATCTTTGTCGCCATACTTATTATAACATTTTGGCCGTTGTACGCTCCGGCCTTCTTCAGGTGATTGGAATGTTGAACTGAACCCTTTATTTCACTCACTAGTTCCACGTGCCATGTTTAATGGATGTCAGTTATCAGTTATCAATTTCCCTCTGAAAGTTCTCTACTGCCTTAACTGGGTATTGAACTCACACTCTTTAGGTCCTGTCACTGGATCTAACCAACGCCTTTATCTAAGGTACCATGTGTTCTTAGTTAAGACATCCATTAGACGGGCACGGAACTAGAACAGTTTACCGAGTGAGCGAAATAAATGGTTCAGTTCGACATTCCAACCACCTGAAGAAAAACCGGAGCGTAAACGGCCGAAATGTTGTAATAAATATGGCGACAAAAAATGGATAGTCCGAATAAAAACAAATTATAATTTTTAAAATTTTTTTCAATCCCCTGGATCAGAGGATTGAATTCTAACTTTTTTATAACTTTTTAACTATAATTTTTACAAGACGGGAGAGTCCATCATACATAAAATAGGGAGTTACTTTTCAATCACCCTGGATACTGAAGCGGGACTAAATCCCGAAGAATGACGTTTTAGACCGGAAATATTTTTTAAAGATAATCTTCTTACTTAATACAATGCTGAAAATTTATACAGAGAAAATTTTCAGTAAAAATTCAACTAAAAATTTTGCCAGGTTACGTAATTATCGATTCTCTCTCTCTCTCTCTCTCTCTCTCTCTCTCTCACACACACACACACACACACACACACTCATACACACACAAAGAGATTGGCAGTTAAACCTTATCATCTTACTGTTTATATTTAATAGCACCACCACGAAGGATGTGTGTGGCACAAGGCCATGTTTACCGTGGGTTCTCCGAAAAAAGGACATTTTAGACCGGAAATATTCATTTTTTTAAAGATAATCTTCTTACTTGATATAATGCTGAAAATTATACAGAGAAAATTTTCAGTAAAAATTCAACTAAAAATTTGCCAGGTTACGATTCTCTCTCTCTCTCTCTCTCTCTCTCTCTCTCTCTCTCTCTCTCCCCCCCCACACACACAAAGAGATTGACAGTTAAACCTTATCATCTTACAGTTTATATTTAATAGCGCCACCACGAAGGATGTGTGTGGCACAAGGCAGAGTTTACCGTGGGTTCTCCGGGCCCGTAGGCTCGGCCAAAAATATTCCTTTAGAACCCGCGTTAACGGGTTCAGGGTCTGTCTACCTCCCCGGACGAAACTTTGCGCTTCGGCAAAGCCTAGTCCGGGTTCCTCTCTGCTCAAGGCAGAGAATTCGATAGTTGAACAATCTATGCGACTGTAAATATTTAACAGCCTCCACCTACCACGAGGGATGTACATGTCACAAGGCCGAGTTTACAGTGGGTGCTCCGAGCCTGTAAGCTCGGCCAAAAATATTCCCTTAGAAGCCACATAAACGGGTTCAGGGTCTGTCTACCTCCCCGGATGAAACTTTGCCTTTCGTTTACGTTCTCGCTGTTGAAGTTGCCAGATAGAACCTAACAGTTTAATCTCTCGTACTTTTAGCTTTGTGCAGACGACAGTCTTGATGGTTTAATTTAACTCGAACCGTTCATCCATTTTCCGATAGTGATAGTCTCATACGCTACCTGCACATCCAAGGCAGATTCTTTGATTTTGAACAAATTGATGAGAGTAAATGATTTTTCAATGCAATTTAAACACGAATGTACATGGCACAAGGCCGAAAATCTTCCGCCCGACACATAACACTTTGATTCGGAGGAAGGAAAAACGGGTTCAGGGAGGCATGAGGAATTAAACTGACGAATCGTTTTCAAAAAAGCTTAACAAATGAAGTGTTTCAAGGCAGAGAATTTTCATTGAACAATCTATGTAACTGTAAAATTTAACAGGTATTTAAGCGTATCAGGAAGAATGGCAGGGATCAGGTGCTTTCAAGCCGGCCAATAATCCTCTGATTTCAATAAACGGGGTTCAGGGTTTTCTTTTAAAGAACGAAACTTTGCGCAAAAAAAAAAACAAGAAAATTTGATAAAGGAACCATTCGATAGTTGAACAATCTTTTTTGAAAATTATTTAAACGCTCCACCTACCACGAGGGATACATGTAGAATAGATAGAGTTTAGATAGATAGCTCCGATGATAGATAGATATATTCCCTTAGAACCCGCGTTAACGGGTTAGATAGGGTCTATCTACTTTAGATATCCTTTCGTTTACGTTCTCGATTGAATAGATAGATAGATACCCAATGAATAGATAGATTTTTAGCTTTAGAATAGACGACATAGATTGATGGTTTAATTTAAACAACCGTTCATCCATTTTCCGATTTTAGATATCTCATACGCTAATAGATCCATTATCCTATTCTGATTTCATTTAATTGATGAGATAAATGATTTTCAATGAATTTAAACATGAATCAGAGGCGAGAGAAAATAGATATATACTTTAATATTTGATTCGGAGGAAGGAAGGAAGGAAGGAAGGATAGATAGAAGGAAGGAAGAGAAGATAGATGAGGAATTAAAACTGAACAGTTTTCAAAACTCTAACAAATGAAGTGTTTCGATTTGTTTCATTGAGGTCTATGATAGATAATGGTATAGAGTATCAGGAAGAATAGATATTCAAAGAATAATCCTCTGATTTCAAATAGATAGATTTTTAGATAAATAACATAGATAAAAAAAAAAAAAGAAAAATTGATAAATACCAGGCAAACAAAATTTTTTAGATAATTAGCGTTGATAACCTGGCTAGAATAGATATATAGATAGAATAGATAGATAGATAGATAGATAGATAGATAGATAAGAACAGAGAGTTAGATAGATATATACTTTAGATATCCTGTAGAATAGATAGATATAGATAGATAGATAGATAGATAGATAGATAGATAGATAGATAGATATCCTGTAGATAGATGAAGATAGATAGAAAATATGAACAGATAGATATATATTTTAGATATCCTGTAGAATAGATAGATAGATAGATAGATAGATAGATAGATAGATAGATAGATAGATAGATAGATATGAACAGAGAGTTAGATAGATATATACTTTAGATATCCTCTAGAATAGATAGATAGATAGATAGATAGATAGATAGATAGATAGATAGATAGATAGATATGAACAGAGTTAGATAGATATATACTTTAGATATCCTGTAGAATAGATAGATATGAACAGAGAGTTAGATAGATGTCTACAAACCGTGAATCCATCCAGGGTATGACGATAAACTACATCCGCGTCCCGGGTAAGACGATAAACTACATCCAGCAGCAAGGCCTCTGATCAGAAGGTTTTGAGGAGCGTGGAACCACCTCTTAATTGCCGGTGTTTACAGGTCCATCCTGACTCGGGGTGGTAGCACCTGTTAGGGTCCCAGCTATGGGCAAATAGTTAACGCCGAAACTGGATTAAAAACACTATGAAAGTGTAAAAATAAGCTTTAATACGAGAAATACTTTGTAAAAAAAAATATTGCCAACAATAAATTTTTGAAGAAAAAAAACTATTTCCAGTAATACATTTTTGAAAAAAAAATATTACTAACAATATATTTTTGAAAAAATAATTACATTTTTGAGGAAAAAAATATTACCAGCAATACATTTTAGAAAAAAATTATTACCGGTATAATTAAAGTATAATTCAAAATTACGGTCCGATATATGTATAAGTAACCATTGCCGTGTATTGTATGCAAAAAATATATCCTTAATATCTGCAAAATAATGCAATTTAAAACATATATATTGAAGTTCATGTTCTAAGCAGAAATAAAATAAAGGGAGTATTTATTTTTTTAGCTTCATTGAAAGATTTTGGCGAAATTCAATTTTTAAACGTTTACTGTATAGATATTTTCAATTAAATTGAAACATACCAATCGCAGATAAGCTCATCTACGCTTTTTTTTTATCTGTTGGGAATTGCGTGTAAATATTTTTTTTTCTTTTGCAGGAGATAAGTTAGTATTAGTGGATTTGAAAGTTATGAACAGACGATTTTCTCCATGCCTCTATCTAACGCAGTCTGTTCATATGTATGTATGTATGTATGTATGTATGTATGCATCTATCTATCTATCTATATATA
>CAHIKZ030001329.1:297500-307500 GCA_903632075.3 Acanthosepion pharaonis | reverse complement strand
TGTGATTTGAAATGTTTTTATTGCATTTTCGTATAAAAATATAAAAGCAAAGACAACATATTTTTTTCAAATTTTTATTTTTAAATATATTTATCTTTTATGCACTTTTTTTTACGGTGCCCAAAAAACCCCAAACATACTGTGAGTCGATGAAATAAAAAAAAACGTTTTAATGAAAAATATAAAAAAGGCCTGAATTTCTCCCAAATGTTTTCTCTTCTATCTATCTATCTATCCTCTCTATCTATCTATCTATCTATCTATCTATTCCTAATATATATAAATTGCAAAATTTTATATATATAAAAATTTCACAAAAAAGACGTAATTTTTTACGTCAAAAATTTCAATCCAATTGTGTTTTTTTTATCAATTTAATATATAATATTTTTTTTCTTTATATATATATATATATATATATATATATATATATATATATATATATATATATATGTTTTGCAAAAAAAAATTTTTCAAAATATGTAACAGCAAAATTGATTAATTTTGAAATATATCATTTTAAATAAATGAAATAAGATATCTTACTGGGATTCTTCGATTTTTTTTATTTTTTTATTGAACACTGAACAATATGAATGTATTTAAATTGAAGTTGAATTCATGATCCCAGGATGCTGTTGTGACCTCCTGGTGTAGAACCTCATAAAGGATTGAAAAGTTCAAAATATATATATATATATATATATATATATATATATATATATATTCTTATATATAAATAATATTCCGGGTGTTCTTATAGATATTTTTATTTTAAAACATGGTTAGAACTGTTTAACGGAAAACCCATATTTTAAATCAATTAATTTATAATATTATATATATATATATATATATATATATATATATATATATATATTATTATTTCAAAATCATTATCAAAAATGATTCAATATGATTTAAATTTTTACCTTCTAATTTCCTGTCCTGGAGAAATAAATTGCCGATAAGAGCATTTTTCGTATATTTACACCCAAAATCTTTTTTTTGATCTTTCGACTGTTATAATGAATTGCTCTTCTTCTCAAGTTTAACGTCTTTTTTATTTTGAAGGTGGATCATTTTTTTTCAAATAGTTGAAATGATATTCCTTAAAAAACTTTTTGTTGGTAAAATTTTTCTAACTCTACTGTTCCCTCTTTTTAAAATTTAAAAAACATATCTCGATGGTTTTAAATATATATTGAAATGGAAATGCCAAATAAATTTAAATATTGGTTAAATATCAATTCTAGTTGAATAATCAAAAAATTTTATAATTTTACAATATGCTATCAAGATGGATGCTAAACGTCTCATCTGAAAATATTAAAAATTATTAGTATAACATAACCCTTTAAAATCGTTTTTTTTTTATGTTAAACATTTTGTGAAATGAACATTATGGTTTCAAACGATTTAGAAAATTTTGGTGTAAAACAGGTCGATGCCTATATATATATATATATATATATATATATATATATATATATATTATATATAAATAGCGGTGCTAAAATCCAATTCCAAAAATTTTTGTAATGCACGAGTTTTTTCGTTTCTTGAAAATTTTCATGCAAACAAAAACAGACTATCATTATATTGCCATGTCCGTGTATTGTTTAATTTATTGTAATGTTATTGTCGTCTTTGATTATGCCTTATGTAAACCGAAAGCTTTAGATAGTATTAAAAAAAACATGTATCAATATGGTGATTTTCTTTCGTCTTTCAATGATAATGTTATTAAGCTTATCAGACGATATGAAAGGAATTTGCAAAAATAAATAGACAGAACTTGTCTATATTATTTAATGAAACATGCATCATATATATATATATATATATATATATATATATATATATATTGAATGATATATATATATATTAAATATATGTGTTGTGGTAGGATCCACCTAATTTGCATAGTGGAGTACCGACCATATAAATATGGTTGGTACCGGGAAGAGAGGGAGGAATCAAGAGATTCAACCAGAGACTCTGCCCGACTGCGACTCAGTCAATACATTCTCCAGGAACGGTCTTACCAGGAATATACAAAAGACTATATGTAAATATTGTGTACACTTTCTTGTTTCAATACATTTTGTTCTAAGTACATTTTGTGTTGCATTATTATTCCATGCATTAGTCAAGTTTCAACAATATATATATATAGTTTGTTAATTAGTTAATATATATATAAAATAATTATAAAATATATATATATATATATATATATATATATATATATATATATATATTTTTCTTTGATTTTAACCATTAGAAAAAGTCTTATTTATGAATAAAAATGACAAATGGGAAAAAATTACAATTTCATTGAAGTTTTCCTATTGTTTTTTTATTATAGAATATATATATATATATATATATATATATATATATATATATATATATATTAATATATTTATTCAAAATTTACAGCATAAACATGTTATAACATCAATACCAAAATAGCCAGTTTATTTCAACAGTTCTGGTGTTTTGTCAAGTGATGATGTTAATTGCAGAATCAAGAGTTTTAAAAAGTTGAAAACCAACCAAACTCCCCTTAATAGGGGAAACATTGTTACGTAAGCTACAATGACCAATCAAAATACAAGTATGATAATTCAAAAAACTTGACAACGATCCTTAGTTACAATTTACTAATGTCTAAATACTAATGTCAGACTAAATTAGAAATCATTCTAACTTATTAATTTTTTTATTTTACTATAAAATTAAAAAATAAAAATTACCAATTTTAAATTTAACCTTACATTAAGTTTAAAATATTATAAAATTATTCGAAGAAGGAATGAAGGAAATTATACATATATTTATTTATTTAATCGAAAATCTATATTTTCAGTTAGAACAAACGTTAATCTAAGGAGATTCAATCATCGTAACAACTTAAAGGGATCTGAATTCAGATGATGTCGGCAGGGGAAGAAGTATTAATAAGCAAGTACAAACTATCAAAATTTTACATACATGGGCAACGATGTGTAGATAAAAAGAGGGTTTAATTGATGAAAGTTAAGAAGGGTATAATTGAAGAACAAATAATCGGCTATGAACAAAGCAAAGAAAAAAAGACAATTAAACATATGCATACAAATGATTTTTTGTTTTCGAGTTCATGGAATGAATTCATATCAATTCTCTAAAATAAAACAATTAAACTGATAATAATATTTTTTATTTCGATCCTTTTTGGGTTTTATTTTTACTTTCGGCTTTTTTTCACATCTAAACAATGCTTGGAAAAATCACCATACATACAAATGAACATACATAAATATACACTTAAACATATCTGTATCCTAACAGATTAAGATCCTCTATTTTTTATTATATTTAGCAAAATTCAACACGGAAAATAAGAATAAACATATATATCAGAAATGAAAACATATATTTTATATAGATATTCCACATATCTCCCTAAGAACATATATATTTATATATATATATATATATATATATATATATATATATATATATATATATATATATATATATATATATATGTGTGTGTGTGTGTTTAAATTTTCCATTCTGACAAGTTCTAAATTTATTTTCAATGTAAAGTATCTAATTTTCAAATACATTGTTGCACATCCAGGATTTTTGATAAACTAGCGATATTCATATTATTATTTTTCTCTTCATATTTTTTTCTATTACTTTCGACTGTCACTATAAACATGAGAAAATAAAGTTGTTAGTCACCAAGCCTCTGACCTCACTATATATCCAAGAAATTTCAGTTCTGTCGTATTGTTATGAAGAAAAATCTCTTTATTATTTTTTGCTCAAAAAAAAAAAAAAAAAAACATTTCTTAATAACTCCCAATCTTTCTTTCTTTCTTTCTTTCTTTTTTTATAGCTACGAGTATTTCTTTCTTAATAGATCACAGACTTTCTTTCTTTTTGCATTTTTTTCCTTTGTTTCGACTTCTTCCTATTTTCTTTCTTCCTTTTCTACCTCTTTTCTTTTCTTCGTTTTCTTGCTTCTCTTTTCTCTTCTTTATTTCTTTGTCTTTTTTTTTTTGCTCTACCTTCTTTCTTTCTTTTTTTCTTTCTTAATAGCTGCTTGTCCCTCTTTCTTTCTTTTTTCTATTTTTTTTTTTTATTTATTCAGCCAATGGGAAATTTTTTTGTTCTTCCTTTGAAGCAATTCTCGGCTGCTTCACTTCTCTTTCTTTTTTTAAATTCGTTTTTAAATCCCCAAATGATTTATCTCCCTTTAATTCAACTCTCCAAGTTTTTGTTGAACACAAGCATTAGCCAAAATTTGAACTCAAACAATTTGCGTCAAGATAACTGGATCCAACCAACGTTTTTCCACTGACCCACCCATGTCCTTGAGACATCCGGAAAAAAAACTACACGTGGAACTAAATTTTTTTTCTACACCTGTTCAGTTCGAAATTATTTTAACCTGAAGAAGGCATTGTATTTAACGACCGAAACGTTGTAAATTATGGCAGTAAAATAATTCACAACAGTCATTTTATTGTAAATAATTTAAATAATTACAATATCCCATCACATTTTATATTTATTAATTTATTCTGATACATTAAATATCAGTGCTACTATTTAACAGTGATATTCTGGTTTTTCAAATTTGGTATTCAGGGAAAGGTCTTCGAGTAGAAGGTTGCAAAAATTTCCTTTTTCAGTCAGTTTCCACATCTCTGCAAACCAACATTCTTTCGCGCAAAAAATTTTATTAGAGTTATCGGTTTTAAAATTACGCAGATACGCCCTTATTTATTCTTATCATCTTCGGGGCGCGAAACCGGCTCCATGCAAACAGAGCGTTTTTTTTTTTTTTTTTTTTTTCACTCGAACGTTGACGGTTGTAGCTTGCAGGGAATAAAGGATGTTGTTGAAGGGGTCTGGAAGGTGTGCGATGATTGGCAAAGATAAGCAACAAAAAAAAATTTTTTCGCTTCTTATCGTATTCTTCACTTAATAAATTCAACAAAAGAATAACTCATTCTTTCCGCTTTTTTAATCAGTTTAATTTATCTTCTTCCGTTTTCCCTATTTTTTTGTTTATATTTCAAAATCATATTTTCAAAATCATTTATCTCTTTCACTGCCACTCCGTCCGCTTTCTTTCTTTCTTTCATTTTTTCTTAATAGCTCACAATCTTTCTATCTCTTTTAATAGCTTTTCTTTCTCAACAACTCCCAATCTTTCTTTCTTTCTTTCTTTCTTTCTTTTCTTAAAGCTCTTATTTTTGTTTTTTTTTTTTTTTTTTTTCTTTCTTTCTTTCTTAATAGTTCCCACTGACTTTCTCTTTCTTTTTTTTTTTATCTTTCTTTTTTTTTCTTTTTACTTACTTATTATTTCTTCCATTTTCTACCTGTTTTTCTTTCTTCTTTTTCCTGTTTCTCTTTTCTCTCCTTTATTTCTTTGTCTTTTTTACTCTGGCATATTTCTTTTTTTTCTTTCTTTCTTTCTTCTTTCTTTCTTTCTTTCTTTCTTTTTTCTTTCCTTAATTCTTTATTCATTTATTTATTGATTTCATTCCTTATAGCTCTCAGTCGTACTTTCGTTTTTTCTTTCCTACGTTCTTTCTTTCTTTCTTTCTTTATTCTTTCTTTCTTTCTTTCTTTCTTTCTTTCTTAATAGCTCTCATTCTTTCTTTTCTTTTTCTTTTTCTTTCTTTCTTTTTTCTTTCTTCATAACTCCCCGTCTTTCATCTTTCTTTCTTTCTTTCTTTTCTTTTCTTTCTTTCTTTCTTAATAGTTCCCAATCTTTCTTTCTTTCTCTTTTAATAGGATTCATCTTTCTTTCTTAAAAATAACTTAATTTTTTTCTTTCTTTCTTTTTTTCTTTCTTTCTTTCTTTCTTTCTTTCTTTCTTTTTTTTTCAAAAGGTCTTTCTTTTTTTTCTCCTTGTTTCGACTTCTTTCTTTTTTCTTTCTTCCCTTTTTTTCCTGCTTCTCTTTTCTCTTCTTTATTTTTCTTGTTTTTTTTTTTACTCTGGTTTCTTTTTTCTTTTCTTTTTTTTTTATTTTTTTTTTTGTTTTTTTTTCGTAAAATATTTCTCTCGATTTCTTTCGACTCATCTTTTATTATTTTGGCTCTTCTTTTCTTTCCGATTTCTTTTTTTCATTCCTGCACTTCTTGTTTGCTTTCTTCCTCTTTCTCCCTTTTCTTTTTCCTGAAGAAAGAAAATAAAAATTCTTTTCTTTCTTTCTTTCTTTTTTCTTCTTTCTTTCTTTCTTTCAATTCCTCACCTTCCTTTCCTTTCTGTCTCTTTCTTTTTTTTCCCTAACCTTTTTGTTTCATTTTCTTTTTTAATTTTTCAGCCATGTTCTTCCTCTTTCTTTCTCTCTCTCTTTCTTTTTCTTTCTTTCTTTTTTTTTTTTTTTTTTTTTTTTTCTTTCTTTCTTTTAATTTTCAGCTTTATCTTTTGATTATTTTTTTCTTTTTCTTTCATTTATTATTGATTTCATTCCTTATAGCTCTCAGTCATTCTTCCGTTTTTTCTTTCCGTCTTTCTTTCTTTCTTTCTTTCTTTCTTTCTTAATAGCTCTAATTCTTTCTTTTGTTTTTCTTTCTTTCTTTTTTCTTTCTTCATAGCTCCCCGTCCTTCTTTCTTTCTTTTTATTCTTTCTTTCTTAATAGTTTTTTCTTTTTTCTTTCTTTTTTTAATTTACAAGTCTTTTTTTTTTTTTTTTTTTTTTCTTTTCTTTCTTTTTTTCTTTCTTTCTTTTTTTTTTTCTTTCTTTCTTTTCTTAATTTTTTTTACTTTCTTTCTTTTGTTTTTTTATTTTTTTTTCTTTTTGCATATTTCTTCTTTCTCTCCTTAATTATTTATTTCATTCCTTTATAGCTCTCAGTCATTCTTTCGTTTTTTTCTTTCGTTGTTTGTTTGTTTGTTTGTTTCTTTCTTTCTTTCTTTCTTTCTTTCTTTCTTTCTTTCTTTCTTTCTTTCTTTCTGAATAGCTCTGTCCTTTTTTTATTTATCTATCTTGTTTTTTTTTATTTATTTCATTCTTAATAGCTTTCAGTCATTCTTTCTTTCTTTCATTCTTTCTTTCTTAATAGCTCACAATCTTTCTTTCTTAATAGCTCTCAGGCTTTCTTTCTTTCTTTCTTTCTTAATAGTTCCCGAACTTTTTTTCTTTCTTTCTTTCTTTCTTTCTTTCTTTCTTTCTTTCTTTCTTTCTTTCTTTCTTAATAGTTCCCAAACTTTCTTTCTTTCTTTTCTCCTTGTTTCAACTTCTTCCTATTTTCTTTCTTCTTTTTTCTACCTGTTTTTCTTTCTTATTTTTCCTGCTTCTCTTTTCTCTTCTTTATTTCTTTGTCTTTTTTACTCTGGCTTCTTTCTTTCTTTCTTTCTTTCTTTCTTTCTTTCTTTCTTTCTTTCTTTCTTATTTTGGCTCTCCTTTTCCACCGTCCGACTTCTTTTCTTCACTCCTGCATTTCTTGTTTGCTTTCTTCCTCTCCTCTCCCTTTTCACGCCTTTCTTTCTTTCTTTCTTTCTTTCTTTCTTTCTTTCTTTCTTTCACTGCCTCACCTTCCTTTCCTTTCTGTCTCTGTCTGTATTTCCCTGGCTTCTTTGTTTCCTTCGTATTTTCAAATTTTCAGCCATGTTCTTCCTCTCTCTCTCTCTCTCTCTCTCTCTCTCTCTCTCTCTTCTTTCTTTCTTTCTTTCTTTCATTCTTCCAGTTTTTAACTTATCCACCTTTCTTTTCTCGTGTATTAGACGTTTCATGATACTTAGAATACCTCGTGTAAAATTCGACAGCAATGTCTAGCTATAAACAAATTAAATATAAAAAGCATACTTTTTTATATACAGACACCTTCACAATCTCTAGTGACATCTAAGCTGAAAATTCGTTTGTACGTAACTTTTAACGCAAAAACAAAACAAATGTCATCTGTTACAAATTTACATGTTTCCTGGGTATGATGATAAAGTACGTCTCTCAGCAAGGCCTCTGATCTGAAAATTGAACGTACTAAAAAGCATAGAACCGCCTCTTAATTGCTGTTGTTCCCAAGTCCACCCTGACCCGTGGTGGTAGCACCTGTTAGGGTACCTGCTATGGGAAAATAGTTGCCCCCCACAAACTGGGGTAAAATACTGTGATAGTATAAAAATACATTTTATAGTAAAAATACCAGCAACAGATTTCCACAGTAAAAATTATAGCAATACATTTTTGTAAAAAAAAAAAAACCTTACCAGCAATGCATTTCTGAAAAAAAAATATCAACAATACATTTTTGTAAAATAAATTACTAATGCTCAAAAGAAAACTTAATTTTAACATTAAATGACCCATAACGTGTTGATATGCCACTAAACAAACATATTTACATTGAAAATGTAAAATATGTTTCAGTAAAAAAAAAAGAAAAGAACTAGAACATTTTTTTATTCTCAATGGATAAAATATCGGGTTTTGGATTTCTTTTACAGCTGTAAATCTCATCTGTTTATTAATTTCCTGATATAAGGGTTCATAATGAGAAAAGAGTGCATGGAAAAAGTGATACCCACAGGGCAAATTGAATGCAAGAGGTATAGCGTGAAACAACGTATAAGTAACGCGACCTTGAATGAATAGATGACGGATCAGGTTTTAGGAGAGATAGGAAACAGACAAAATTAATTATGAGCTAAAAGGACATAAAATTGTGATGAACATTGATCTCCAACGTCCTGAAGAGCCAAGGTATATATAAGATTTGCAACTCTTTCTGTTTGCCACTCTGCAAAAAAAAAAAAAGAAAAAAAAATAGCACAATGTGATTTCTAATCATAATTTGTCTAATTTATTCCTAGTAATTAAAAGACATTGAGTTTAACAAATATATTAACAGAAACAGTAATACAAACATATACAAACGAGAGTGTTGCAGCAAGAATGTTCGGCCCGACTGTCAGAGCTGACTGCTGGAAACTTCACTCTCTCAAAAGGCAGTACCTGCTCCTATTTATAGCTTGGAGAGTCCATACGTGCGTGGGTAAATTACCATAACACTATCTATCTATCTATCTATCTATCTATCTATCTATCTATGTCTGTCCACATCTATCTATCTATCTGTTGTCGCCTTGTTAGGGCCAGAAATAAAAGACACACATAGAGGAATTGAGTTAAACAAATATATTAACAGTAATACAAACATATACAAACGAGAGTGTTACAGCAAGAATGTTCGTTCCAACTATCAGAGCTGACTGCTGGAAACTTCCCTCTCTCAAAAGGCAGTACCTGCTCCTATTTATAGCTGGTAGAGTCCTAGCGTGCGTGATTAAATTACCATAATATATTCCTATGTAGTTTTTGTGTTCTTGTCTTTTACTACGCTACTCAGATGACATTTCAAAGGACATTTTCCGCATCTCTTAATACTTTGCTTAGTTTCTGAAAGCTATTTTCCCCTGTTCCTACGTGCCTTCGGATTTCTGTCTCGGATATTTCGTCGCCAGTAACTACTCTATCTAGACCCATACCGAAATAAGAAAATTTCAGAATGACCAAAAAAGAAACCTGCGTTACACCCAAAATATGGAAGGGCCAGAGGTATTAAATTCTGAAGTAAGATTGGCACTGGCCAAGATAGACAGGCGTAAAATAAACAAGACAAAATGGGATTGTCATAGGAACGCACTCAGCCAGAGGCAATTTTGGCAGACTTCTGCAATAATTAATGAAATATGTAATAGGTGATTTAAAAAAAAATCAATTCAATCCCAAGCAAAATGATAATCCCACTAAAACGCAAGGAGCTATTGGGAATAAAAGAAGGTGAAAAATATTTGAGAAGGAACCAGAAATCCAGTTCTAAACAGGAAACAATTAATAAAACGCTGCCCCTGTTCAAAAGACAGGGGAGAAGTCTGAACTGGACGTTAGGCAAACCTATCTATTCTTATTTATATATCTCAGTGGAGGTTAAGCGAACCTATTTACTTCTATTCATATGCCTCAGTGTACTGGAGGTT
>CAHIKZ030001329.1:260000-295000 GCA_903632075.3 Acanthosepion pharaonis | reverse complement strand
AAAGAAAAAAATTTAAAAAAAAATCAAAAAAAAAAAAAAAATATTTGGAATTTTATTTGATAAAAAATAATGATTATGATCCCTAATTTAAAAAAAAAATTAAAAATAATCATCTAACGTCAAGAATCCTTGGAATAAAAATTTTTTATATGCAATTAAAAAAAAGATTTTTTTTTTTTATTTATTTATTTTTTTATTGATTTTTTAAAAATAAAATGAAATTTTTTTTCATATTTAATTTTTATTATTTATAAAAATAAATTTTAAAAAATTTATATAAAATTATATTTTTTTTTTTCCTCCAAAATAAAATCAAAATCGATGCATTGTTTTTGAAATTTTTTCATTTTCAAAATATGGAAAAAAAACAGTTAACGTTCTAAATAAAATCCTTTTTTTAATTAAAATAAAATATATAAAAAAAGGTATTCTAAAAATTTATAAACAAACTATCTTTTTTTTTTTTTTTTTTTTATTTCTCATTCAAACGAACTAATTTTTGCAAATAAAATTTTAAAAAATTTTCATCCTAAATAATAAAAAAAAATTCCTTTTTAAATTTTTTTTTTCTTCCATTTCTTATTTCAACAATTCATTTTTTATTGATATTTTTTTTTCTTTTTCTTTTCTTGAAAAAAAAAAAAATTAATTTGTTTTTCCGTTTTCGACTTTCTTGTTTTTTTCAAAATTTTATAAAGTCAAGAAAATATTTTAAAATTCAACAAAATGCTTATTTTATCCCTAAAAATTGAAAAAAAATCTATATTTTTTTATATATTTTCTATTTAAAAAAAATAACAGATATTATTTTTCCCTTCTTAAAATCGTAAATATAAATTTCCTAATTTAATTTTTTTCATTAAATTCCTAATCATTTTCTTTAACTTTTCATTTTTTTCAAAATTTTCATTTCATTTGTTTTTAAAAACGAAAAGTTTTTTTTTTTTTTATTTTTCCCACTTTTAAAATAAACTCTGAAAACACTGAACTTTCTCTTCTTTTTTCCTGAACATAAAAAAAAATAAAAACATAAAAAAAAAAAAAATTTTCAAAAAATCAAAAATTTTTAAATTTATTGATATTTCTTTCTGTTAATTTTTTAAAATTTAACAATTAAAAATTTTAATTATTATAAAATTTTTAAATAAAATTTTATTTATTTATTCTATTTTTTTTATACATTTTCAACATCTTTTTATTTATTAGATAATCTACTTTATAATCCATCCATCTAATAAAAATTTTTTTACAAAATTTAAATTTTTAAATATTTTTTTTTTAAAGATGTTATATCTTTGATATTTATATATTTAAAAGAAAAATGTTGATTTATAATTTTTTTATTTTCACTGTTCATTCATTTTCTTTTTTTTTTTTTTCAAATTTAATTTCCAAAAATTAAATTTTTTTTGGTTATTTTATTTATATATATTTAATAAACCATGAAAAAAATGGCAATTGCCAAAATATTTGCAAAAGATGGTAATATTTTATTTTTTATATAATTAAAAATAATGAAATTCAATGATATTCATTATATATATAAAAAAAATCAAAATTTATAAAAAATATTCATATTATCCCAGGTGTTTTTGTGTTAATATTTTTTAGATTATTAATTATTTTATCTTTAAAATGAACATGAAAGTCAATTTATTAAAATATATATTTATATTTTAACATATGTATAAAATAATCCTTTTTAAAAAGCAGTTAATTTGCAAAAATATGGTCATTTTCAATTTAAAATATGAATGATAACAATTTCTTGTTTAACTTTTTGATTTTTACAAAATTATATTTCAAAAAATATTTAAAATTAATATATATAAAATAATATATTTTATATTTTATTCAAAATTTCGATTGATTAATTTTTTACGGATTATATTCCTTTTTTTATTATTTTTAAAATATTTTTAATAACCCTAATTTTTTTTTTTTTACAAATAATCTTTTTTTTAAATAAAACCTTTTTTTTGTTTTAATTTATAAATCAATAAATAATTTTTCATTTTCCAAAATAATCAAATTTACTATTTTATTTTGGAATTTTTTTTTTTATTTTTTATAAATTTTTTTGTATTGATCAAAATTCACTTGATTTGGGATTTAAAATTTAATTTTTATGTATTTTTTTATTCCAAAATTTTTTGCATTTTTTCAAATTTTATTGTCCTGATTTAAAGATCTTAAATTTTAAAAATATTATTAATAAAATTCTTCAAATTTTTTCCATTCCAATATTGCATTTTTTTTTAAAAAATTTCTATTTTTTTTATAAATTTGAGATCTTTTTTTTTTTAAATGGGAAATTTTTAATCTTAAAAATTTAATTTTTTTTTTTTTTTTTTTAATGGAATTTTTAAAAATAATTTAAAAAAAATTTTTTTTTTTTTTATTATTTTTTTTTTATATTAAAATAATATAATAAAAATAAAAATTTTTTATTAAATTTGGATGATTCCGTTAAGTTGAAATTTTTTTTTTCATATTTTGAGACATTAATTGTTTAAAAAAATGATCCTGAACTTTTTATTTGAATTTTTTTGACATCTAAATGTTTATTTAAATATAAATTATATGAAATAATTTAATATTATTTTTTTTTTCTCAATTCGGAATTTTATTTTATTTTAACATTGGTAAAAAAATCGATATAATTAAAATGTAAAAATTGATATTTTAAAGATTTTTTTTTATGAATCATATTTCTTTAGTATGAAAATTGAATAAATCATATAAATTTTTGTTCATTATATCATATAAAAAAATTATTATCAATTCGCCATTTAATCTTTAAATCATAAAATTATATATAAAAATATTCTTTTAAAAATTTAAATCGTTTAAAATATTCATAATTCTATATAAATATTTTTTATGTATATTTATTCGCGTATGTTAGATATAAATATATAAATAAAAATAAACAAAATAAATATTTTATGAAAATTAAAAATCTTATAAAAGTTTATATCATATTTAAATTTTTTAATTTTCAAATATTTAGGAAATTCAATCATTAAAAAATAATACTTTGTAAATAAAATATTCCTTTATATTTTTAATAATGTTTCTCCAAATAAACTTTATTGTCTCTTGATATTTTCATTTTAATTTTATCTTTCAATTTTATTTATTTCTCCTAAATTGTGTATCCATAATTTTGAATTTCATAAAATATTTATTATTTATTTTATATATATATATATATATATATATATATATATATATTATATATATATATATATATATATATATATATATATAACAACAAAAAATTGTCCAAATCGTGTAACAGCAAATTTATCCAATTGTTAGATTAAGCTTTGAACCGTTGTATCTTAGAAATGATTAAAGATATCTTACTGGAATTCTCCGAGGTTTTTATAACACTATTGAACTCTACTTTGAACAATAAGAATGTATAATTACTCTCCAAGCTTAAGAGAAGAATTGTGATGAAATCGATCATAAACGAAAATGACATGTTCATCATTAATTAATCATAGCTAAGGATCGGAAGCTCATGAAGGATTGAAATAAATAATATATATATATATATATATATATATATATATATATATATATATATATATATATATATATTATTATCATTTTTTCCAATCTTATTCAAGATGATCTTCGCCCTCTCTAACCTTCTTCTAACTTTCTGTCCTGGAGTAACAAAAGTGTGCCTCACAGGTTTCACATACGATTTCATTTTCAAGACTTTTTTCCTTGCTCTTTGTACTGCCATAGCTGAAACGCCACTCTCACTTGCCAAACGTCTTATGAATAGAATTGGATCTTTTCTAATTGATCTATTTAGTTCTACGTTGACATGATGTTCTCTCTTGTGAAATCCTGATCCAGTTTTCCTCCCTACTGTTCCATCTTTTTTAAACTTATACGCCGTTCTCTTGATGGTGCTTGAATGGATTTGAAGATGGAAGCCTGTGTATGAATGCTGGTACCATTAATGAAGACCTGAATGATTTTTCCTCTCATTATTGCTCATTTGGGAAGACAGAGGGGCTGACACAAAACAATTTTAATCTGTTTTCTTTTTAGCTGAATAACTCAAAGGGTTTTTCAGTGATTCTTACAACAAAGGGTGTCAAGATGGCTAAACGTCTTTTTTGAAGACCTGAAAAAATGAAACTTAATTTGTTTAGTTTTTTTTTTTTTTTTTTATATTAAACTTTTTGTGGGATGGACAATTATGCCCTTACACGATTTAGATAATTTTGCTGTTACATATATAGATATATATATATATATATAAATCAATATAATTGAAGATATATATATAATTTCAAATATGGAATAGAAGAAATATCCATATTCTTGGAATAAATATAACCATTTTTAAAATTTATATTTAAAAATCACCGCCCGACATCTTGCCGAAACTGGTTTTGTCTGCGCGTCTCAAAACTTTGCTTTCAAAAATTTCGCCACCGACTTAAATAATATATATTATTAAAAATATTAAATTTCGTCTATCGTTTTTTTTATTTTGTTTGAGGAGATAAATCAAAAAATAAAATTGACAGATCAATATAATTTTTTAATGCTTCTAAATTAAACGGTAAATATTTTTTAATTACCTATACGTTAATAAAATTTCACAAAATACATTTTGGAAGATTTTGAAAATGCCCTTGTATTTTATTTTTAAATTAGATAAAAAATTTACATTCAAAATTTTATAATGTTGTAAACATACACACATATACATATATATATTTAAAAACAATTTACAAAAATATATATATATATATATATATTTTAATGATTTTAAATTAAAACAAAATTAAAATTATTCTTGAAATTTACAAATAATTAAATAATCCGGAATTTTAATATTTTTGTTTTTTTTAAAAAAACAGTGCAACATATTTTTTTCACCTATTTGTAATTTTTTAACATTAAATTTTATACACATATTTTTAAATATATATATATATATATATATATATATATATATATATATATATATATATATATATATATATATATATATTATTAAAAAAAACATAATTTTTTTTTTTTTTTTTTTAAAAAATTTTTTTTATTAAATTCGCCAATTGTTATTTTTTTTTCCTTGGACCACGGTGATTTTCATTTATATAACCAAATAATTTTTATATATCATATATATTTATATGGAATATGTTAATATAATATAAACATATATATATATTATATATAATATAGTATATAAATCAATGTTAAAAAACCAATAAATAGTCTCGACCAGTATATTTTTAACTATTCAAATTCTTGCATATTTGTCATAAATACGAAAATTTATATATATATCTTAAACTTTATGAACTACTAACTTTCAAAAATATATTAATGACTGACGATATTCAGAACACCCCCAACTATTATTCAAATAATTAAGGAAATAAAAATTTTAACGTTAAATAGGAGATATTAGTTCCATTTCATCCTCAAGCGAATTTTGGATGATAACTTTTAAAATTACTGAGTTTTAAAGACACAAAATGTAAAATCACGTTTCCATGGTTACAGATAAATCTACTTCAACTGGACAAGGGATGTCTCGTCTGGGTTTTCTTATGTCTGTATCATTGTATTGTTTTTAATTAACTATTTTTGGTAAGGGGTAGGGATGTATTTTTCAATGAAAACTGACATCCGTTCAATGCATGTCGTCTGGATTTTTTTTAAATTATTGTTAACGGTAAAAAAATTCTTAACGGTTTTTTTTTTTTATTTTTAAAATTTAAAATATTTTCTGGGGGTGTTCAGATTAGGATACTTTTTATTTTTAATTAAAAACGATTTGAAAATATTCTCATTTTTTTTTTTTATTATACTATATTTTTTTATGAACAGTTAAATGTATTAGAATCCCTAATATATATATGTAGGATTATTTTTACATCAAGTTTAATATGTATATATAGGTTATATTTTTTTTTTTTTTTTTTTTAAGATTTTAAAAATTTATGACAATGAAAAACTCAAAAAAGTTACTTAATTTTCACTGATTTAAATAAACTTTTTATTTTTTTATATAAACCTAGTAATATATTGTTTCTCATGTAAGTACAAAGGAAATGGGTCATTCAAAAAGTTTACATCTTCTGGCATTTCATATTAATTTTATTTTATTTTATTTTATTTTTTTTTTATTGGATTCTTTTTTTTTGCGTTGTATAGTTAAAAAAAATTTTAATTTAAATTTCATTTTATTTAATAATTTATTTTAATTTAATTTTTAAAATTTTAATTTTAAAATTTTTTCATTTTCATTGTTAATTTTAATAGACTATATTAATATTTATAACAGAAGGAAATAATTTGAAATTACATACAGTAAAATAAAAATTTTTTTCCATATCAAATATAAATTATAAACGATTTTTTTAAACTTTTATATTTAAATATTATTTTTAAGTAATATTTATGGCACTTATTAAAAAAATAGCTAATTCATTTCTCAGATTTAGTAAACTTTATTTATTAATTAATTAATTAATTTATTTAAATATATATAAACTTAGATAATAAAAATAAAATTTTATATGTATGTACAAAAAAAATGGGTCGTTCAAAAATTAAAAAATCATCTAGCTTTTCGTTATAATTTCATTTTTCTTAGGTTTTTTTTGGATTCATTTAAGTTAAAAAAAGTACTTTTTTGAAAGGGTGTTTTAAGTTTAAATCATTTTATTTTACTTTTTTAAAACATTTTTAAATTCGTTTTAAATTTTAAAAATTTTAAATTTGCTTTTTAATTCACTGTTAAAATTTTTAATTTTTTTTTTTAAAAATATTTAAATAAAAATATTTTTATAGTATATAAAATTATTTTTTTTTAAATTAAATATTTATATTTTTTTTTTTTTTTTTTTTAATTTTTTATATTATTTTCGGAAAATTTTTTTTTAATGACGGCATATTATAGCTATTTCATTTCTCTGATTCAGTAAATTTTTTTTTTTTTAAAACTTAGTAATAATATAGATTTTTCTCATGTATGCACAAAGATACATGGGTCGTTTAATGACCTACATATTCTAGCTTTTCTTATTAACTTCCATTTTACTGTAGGTGTTTTATTTGATTCTTTTAGATGCCAGAAAATTTTTTGAGAGAGATGTTTGATTTTTATATTTATTTATTCTAAATGAAGTTTGATGTTGGTTGAATCTTTTTTTTTGAATTCATGGCTAGTGCAACCTATATATATTTTTTTGTTTTCAGGACTTTCAATCGAAGAGATATTGCATTGGTATACTAATGATTCAGTGCAACATTTATTTTTTTTTTGAGCAATTTTGAGGGTTTCTACAGTTACATAGTTTTTTTTTTTATTTTCATCAGTTTTTATCTTTATTTTTCCATTGTCTAAATTTTTTTGTTTTTTTATAAGTGTTTATTTAAGATATTAGCATTATGGTTTTAATGATTTTTTTTAAGTTTTTTGTACAGCTATAACTCAATTTTAGTGTTTTTTTTTTATTAAAAATAGTAATTTTAGTTTACTTTCACTAGGAAAATGCTTGACTATTAATGCGAGGAATTTTGTCCTAATTTGTTCTTTACCATTTGGTTGTATGGGGTTTACCTCATACCAAATAATTTTCTACATCTGTTTTTTCTATGCTTTCCATTTTCATTTTTTTATAAGTTAGTTTTGGGGGTTTTGTAGCCACTATCTTTTAGAGCCTTATTATAGAATTGATATGCTCATTTCAAAAATCTTGTCATTTGCTGAATTTGTACTAATTCGTTTACTGATAGATAACGGTATATGTTTAATTATAGATGGGGGTGATTTGATTTAATTATGTATATATAAAAGATTTAAATTGGGTTTTTTATAAAATATGTGTATGTATTTTTTTTTAGATCTAATGTTATATCTAGGAAGTCCACTTTTTTTAATTTAGTACTAACCGTAATTTTTAAGCCCATGCTTTTAAATTCTTTATATAATAATAACTTTCTAATTCTATCTATTTTTGAAGTTTGATTGAGTTTCTAATAACCATAAATCCATCGTCTCTGTACAAAATAATGTCATTTATATTAATATCATAGTGCGCTGTAAGGTTGTATAATATAAAATTAATGAGATCAGAAGACTCAGCTGAGTTTAGTGATCCCATTGTAAATATCAAATTAAATTTTAAAAATTTTTAATCCATTCCTCACCTTTATGTATAAAAAACCGAAATTTTTTTTTAAAAATTATAATTTCCTTTCTTCATCTGTAATATCCGTAAATATAAAAAATTCAATAGTCCATATCTTGAAAATTAGAAATTATTGTGAAATTGAAATTATGTTATAAATTATTGATAAAAAATTTAAAATTAATGTATAATGATATAAAAATATTTTGATTTATTAATAAAATTTACCAATTTAATATTTTTATTAAAATATTTATATATATATATATATATATATATATATATATATATATTTAAAAGCTTATTAATTTTTTTTAAAATATTCAAAATTTATTTTTTGAATATTTTTTTGGAAAATTATACGTTATTTTTTAATTTAAATATAAAAGAAATTTTTTTTTATAATAAACATTTTTAAAAAACATTTTATGCTTTGAATAATACATTCATTGAAATTAATATGAAAAAATATATTTTCCGAATTAAATTGTATTTAACCTGTTTCCCAAAAAAAATAATCATATTTAAAAAAACTTTCTTTATATTTTTTTAATTATACAGAAAGGAAGATGTTTATAATATTAATATTGAATTTTTTATGTATATATATAAATTTATATATATTATTTCGATATATATATATATGACTCATTTGCATTTATAATAAACAAATTCTTTCATATATGATTATGGACCAAATTTTTAATTATTTTAATACTACTAAAAAAGACCTGTAAAGTAAAACTGTTTTTCAATTCTTTAAATTCCAAATCTTTCACAAATGTGTCAATTAAGACTTTTAAAAAATATTTTAACTCAATAAAATAGTTGGTGTCAACCAAAATTATGTCTGGTTTTGATACTTATTTTTAAAATACAATTTTAAGGATCAAAATGTAAAACTCAGTAATAACGGCTCTGTTATTTTGAAAAAATATTTCATGTGAAATATAAATTTTTTGTACCTATTTTATGCATTTTTTGGTCTACATAAATTTTGACATTTGGCCCTATATATTCATCATTTAAAAATAAAAAATAAAAAACTTCATAAGTTCTATCTCGTCTCAGAATGGAGAAAGGAGTTTTGCAATATTCTCTTTTGTTCAATGATTTTTAGTTGATATTTTCAGAAACCTCAGAAATTATCAAATATGAACACAAGGCCAATTATAAAAGGTTTTTTCAATTCTCCTTTCTATGTTTTCTTTAATTATGTTTCCCTATTCAACCGTTAATAACAAAAAATACAGTGATACAATTAAATTGTATATATTTGATTATATAAAATATATATATAAATATAAACTATATTATATATTTAATTTTTAAAATTTGTTTTTACTATTTCACCATTTCTCTCCAAAACTTTAACAAAATGTTTTAATTTTTTTTTCATTATTTCTTTTCTTCATTAAAGAACGACAAAACCTTGACACGAAAAATATTTTATATATATATATATATATATATATATATTATATAAAAAAATCATCTATTTATTTTCAATGAAAATTCTTTTCATAACGTCTGTTTTTTTCCTTAATAAAAATTTGTTTAAATGAAGAAACAAAATTCATATTCTTTTGTTTAGATGGATGATTTCCATTTAACGATAAAAAACAGAATATAAGACGCTGGAAGCAAAAATTTGGACAGTTTCTTCATGACGTCACAAATTCCCCCACGATTTTAAATTGTTTCAAAACTTAAGTATGGGGAAACATCAAGAAACCAAAGACACCTTAATGGAAATTTTTTTTGATTTAAGGATATTTTTCTGGAATTTCAATAGTTTATTTTGTTTAAGGTTAAACTTTTTTTAACTTTTTAATATCTTAAAAGTTTGAAATGATTTTTTTAGTTTTTATGTTTTCATTGTTTTCAAGTTTGAAAACGGAAAAATTAAAAATTAAGCAAACAAAGATTTCATCCCAGGCCTGTAAATTACCGCTAGGCATGTTGTTTTAAATTGAACTTAAAAAGAAAAGATTTTCATTCAAATTTGTTAAATCGTTAGAAAAAAAAGGAAAAAGAAATCAAATTGGCGATTATTTCCATTCGTTGGAAATAAAATCTCCCAAAAAATTCTTTGAATTTATAAACTATGTCGGTTTTTGAAATCGCTAATAAAGGGAAAAGAATCATTGGGAAGAATTAACATTATAATCAAGTCATCTTGTTTTGTGCATGTTTAATATATTGTTCAGTAATTGACATCTTTGATAATGGCAAATCATCATCCCTAAACCAAAATTATATAATGATTAAAAATATGGATCAATATTTTCAAATGATTTTTCTTTCTTCGTTCAATGATAATGTTAATATAACACTAAATCAGACGTTATGAAAAAGAATTTTTTTAAAAAAAAATCTAGAGAAAAAATATTGTCTATATTATTTAATTTTTTGAAAAAGCATATTCAAATGTAACACCTAAATATAATCATATAATATATATATATATATATATATATATATATATATTATATAGTGATATTCAATTCCTTGAAAAATAAAATTAAAATCACATGTGAGAATTTGACGCCCTCGTGGGGGACGATTCCGGTTCAATAATTTGTTGAAGGAAGGAAAAATTTAAAATTTTGTGTATCCTAGATTTTAAAAAGTGACATAAAAACTTTGTTACAAACACTACTAAGAAATGTTAACAAATCAAATTTGTCGAATGCTGATTCATGTTATAATATCTGAAACTCTGAGAAGGATGGTGCCTTTATCTTTATATACATTATTTCAACCTAATACACATACAACATATATATATATATATATATATATATATATATATATATATATATATATATATATATGAGGATCTGACAACTATTGATTCAGTTATGCTAATTTTGTGCGATAATCTTAAGTGGCATTTAAGACCCGCTAGTGATTTACAAAGGAGGCCACATATGGAGCAAGTGTGAGGATTGTGAGATGAGATCACTGTTAGATTGGCTGACCTTTTAGATCTTGCTCTCGCTTCTTGAAGATGATTCAGACAAACAGATTGAAAACTGCTGAGTCCACTAAAACACGTTGATCTCCATTCTACCCGCTCCAAGGCTAAGCGCTCAAAAAGTTGTTATGTGGTATATAACTGCTGACAAGTTGCTTTTCAGCTTGTCTTTGTATCTTAGCCATGGGCGTCCTACATTCCTGTAGCCCTGATCTAACTGGCTGGACATTAGGATCTTGGGTATCCTGTCATCAGACATTCTCAAGACATTTTCCAAATTTTCCACCGTGAAATCTGAGACTGTATGAAAAAAAAATGTCGATTCTTCCAATATTACACCTGTTAAAATAAAAAAATACGTTAAATGTCCTATTATAAAATTTTTTTAAAAAATTCCACGGATTTTCACGCAACAGTTTTTTAAAATAAAACATCCATGGCTATATTAATTTTTATTCAAAATACATTTTATTTCAAAAGGATGGCTATTATAACATTTCTATTATTATAAATATTTTTTTATCCATTCGAATATAAATATTCATTCCATTTATATATATATTGATATAAATATATTGGTAACCTTAACAATCCGTTATTTTGATTTTCATCATCTAAACATCCACACAAATGATATTTATATATATATATATAAATATATATATATATATTTCATATTTATTTGTCTTCTGTCTGAATGGGTAATTTGGAAATTTGTTTTTTGATGTAGTGAAAAAATAAATAAAAAAAAAATAAAATATAATGTAATAAAAAAAATAGAAAAAAATAAATATATTTTTTTAAAACCGGTTATATACAATTGAATTTTGATAAAATTCATCCAAGTGAATAATAAACAAACCAATTGTTTTGGAAAGATATCAATTAAAACCTGTTCAACATTTTTAATGAATAATAGCTTTTTTAACCAAAAATCAAAAAAAAAATTGAATAAATTATTTAATTAAACTCTCAAACAAAAAATGGACAAAAAAATTTTTTAAACAAATTTTCATTACTGTTATTCTTTGGATTTTAAAATTCAAAAAAAAAAATTCATAAATAAATTTTTCATATTTTAGGAAATAAAATAAATAAACAAATTTTGACTTCCAGATTCAATATCCAAAAAATAATGATATATAATTAATGCACATTCTTTTATATATATAAATATTTTTTCAATAACAGGCATATATTTTCTTCCTATAAAATATATTATCCTATCTATCTATTGTCGTCTATCTATAGTATTATCTTCATATTTTTTAAATATATATATATATATATATATATATATATTTTAATTTTTTTATTTTCAATCCATTATCAATTTTTTAAATTTTTTCTATTGATTAATTCCTGAAAAATTGAAAATTCAGTTTTTTTTTTGTTTCTGATCGATTTTAGTAAATCGATTCTTCTATTTAAATTTTTTTTTTTTTAAAAATAAACGTTTCTGTATTTTATTTAAAAATAGGATTCACTTGGACAATTTTGATTTTAATTTTTGGAATAATTTTTATATATTAAATCCATTTATTTATCAAATTTTCTATTTATCTATCTATTATCTATCTATCTGAATATTAAATAGATTGATAGATATTAAATGATTAGAAAATATATATTATATCTATCTCTCCTTTTGATATATTGAACCATAAATAACTGAAGCTTTAAATTAAAAAACATCTGGATTTCCTTTTTAGACTTTGTATCAACACAGGCTATCTATCACATTGATTTTTGTTACCATTTTATATTGTTTATGTTCGGAGAGTACTGTGCTTTATTATCAATTTTAAAAAAAATGGGCATTCTTAATTTGAAGAATTTTTGCAAAAAAATCTGTATAAAAATGTAAATTTCCATTTTTTTATATATTTTAAAACATATAAAATTTTTATAAAAAATGAAATATTTAGTAGTTTATTGCCCATTATATAGTTAATGTTTATTTGATTTTTCAAATTTAATAAAAAAAAAAACAAAACAGTTGTTGTGATTTTTGCTTCATGCCATTTTGATAAAAATGAATTTCATTTCAAAAATCTTTTTAATTTTTATTAAATATTTTTGTCATGTTTTTATTTTGCTAAAAAACTTCAACAATTAGACAGTCTCACACTTATGTTTCACCTCCGAGTTGCAGATAAAACCGTTTTTTTTGACTTCTAAAAGAAACCTCTGACAAACACACAAGAATATACTGAATTCTGAATTATTACAAAATTTACAATTTTAAAAACAGTTTATTTTTTTTTGCATATTAATCAGAATCTTTAAATCGACCACGAGATAAATTATAAAATATAAATGATCTTTAAATTTCTAAAATTATTTTTTCATCTACATTTGAATTCCTTCATATTCAAAAGCAAAAAAATATATTCCATTTATATTTGGGTGGATCGATAAATGACAAATTAATGTTCATTTTTAAGTAAAGGGATATTCCGTATAATATATATATATATATATTATATATATATATATATAATAAATATTAAATTTAACGAAAATTTAAAATATTTTCTTTTCCGACACAAGTCTGCCCATTTATTTCAAAAATTTATAAAACAAAATTCTTCAGAACCTTAATTTTCTAATTAAAAAAAAAAAAATTTTCCATTTCATTCATTCTACATAAACCCAATTTTTAAATTTTTTTCATTTTTCCTCGTGGGTTTTTTATGTTCGTAAATAATTTTTTCTAAAGATAATTTTCACTGTTTTATTTCTTCATCCTTTTAAATTATTTAAAAAAATATGACGTTACATTGTTTTTAACTAATAATTAGAACAAAATTTTAAAAAATAAATATCTATTGGCATAAAATTTATTTCGTCCGGGAGGCTGATGTTTCCATTCTTTTTCGTCAAAGAAAAAAAAAAATATTTATTTTTATATATTTTTTTAAAATTTATATATATTAAATTTTAGGCCATTTTTCAATATTTTCATGGGTGGATCGATAAATATAAGACAAATATATATAGAGAAGTTTATAGATTTTAAAAATTTCATACATTTTTTCTGTTTTTTTATTCCTATGTAAAAACTAATTTAATTTAAAAATTTATTTTGCGTTTGTCTAATAACAGTGAAATCAAAATTGATCATAACAACAGTTTAATTTTCATTTTTTAAAAAATTTAACAATTATAAAAAAAATAAATATTAATGAATTAAATTTGAATTTTCTTAATATTTCTTTTTAATTTTTAAATTCTTCTGTTTTTTTTTGGTAAATTTATTAATCTGTCAAATTGAAATAAAAATTTTTTTCAAAGTTGCATTGTATATACGTTTCGTCTTCTAATGCAAATATTAAATTTAATAAAACTTTTAATAAATATAAAAATTATATATATCATCGATCATTTAATTTTTCACATTAATCAATGAAAATTGACCTCTTAAAACAAAGCAAATGTGAATTAAATGTTTCATAAAATTAAATTTTTTTTTCTTCGGCCAATATTTCTTTTATTTCTTATGTTCTGCATATTCTTAAAAATGTATATATTTGATTTGCATAAAATGCATTTTTATTTTAATGGTTTCAGAAAAAGCAATTTATGAATCTTCAATTAGACAACCATTTTTAAACCCATTCAGGTTTCTTTTTTTTAATTCAAATTTTATATCCATATCATTATTGATTCTTTCTGTCTGGATTTAATATACAAATAATAAACAGTTTTATAATTGAATAAAATAAATATTAATATATATAAGACGCAAATTTCACCGAAATGAAATAGAATGAAAAATTTTTTTTTAAAATAAAACGATATTATTCCTAAATATAAACATGGGATAAATATCATTCCTGTTCAAAAAAGATATATATAAATAGATAATTATTTTTTAAATATATATTAAAAAAAAAATGTTGGCAGTTTTAATCTTTTTTTTATATAAAAACATTTTCTCTCCATTTTTGAATTAATTTTAAAATTTATATATATATATATATATATATATATATATATATATATATAAATATATAGTTCAAAAATATATATTTTGTCTCCGGTTCCTTGTCCCACGGTGATAGTTCAATAATAGAACCAATAAAGAAGAATGCGAACACAGGTATGGAAATAACACAATTATATTACAAACAGGAATATATACAGAGAATATAGAAGTGTTAGTATGAACAATCAGGTTTAGTAGAGAGAACAATGTAAATCTCGACCAGTATCACTATTCCAATGTCTTGTAGTAATTGTCTGAACGCGACTCTGTTTCGGACTGCCTCTGACTCGACTCTTGACTTTTTGAACTCCATTGACTCAAACATAAATAACGACTGAATTGACTGAATTGAATTGACCAAAATGAATTTTTAAAAGAATAAAAATAATAAAAATTTATATAAAAATGGAATAATATCCATTATTATTATTATATATAAGATATATATATATATATATATATATATATATATATATATATATATATATATATATATATATATATATATATGAACAATAAAAAAAAAAATTAAAAAATTAAAATCTTCAGACACACTGGGTTGTAGATTAATATTCTTTCGTTTTTTTTTATTATTATTCCATTTAGATTCCTCGACTAGTTTCGACCAAAATGGCCATCATCGGGAGAAGAAATATTTCTGCTTGTTGGTAGCAGTAAACTACAGAAATGAATGTCTTTTGCTGGAGAAAATGAACTTTTGTCTGTAGTTTTCATTTGTTTTTTTTTTTTTTTTTTATTTTTTAACATGAATCTTTTAACATTCCTTGTGTTGGTCAAACAGTCTCTTTTAAGTTGTTATTTGAGATAAGAACTGGATGGATCTATTTTATCCTGAATTCTCTGGTCAGTTTGACAGTTTTATTGGACCTGGTTGGGGATGTGTCTCTGTTTAGTGTTTGTGTGTGTGTTATTTGGTTCTTAGGGAGTGAGTGAGTATGATATGTGTAAGCGTGTGTATTGCTGTAGGTGTGTGTTATCCTTGGATCATTAGGGGAGTGAGTGAGTATGGTGTGTGTGTATGTGTATAATCGTGTGGGTGAATATGTATAAGTGTGAGGCCTCCATTCCTCCGTAAGCATGTCTGTCTTGTGTGGGTGAGAAATGTGGGTAGGTTTTGATTTGTTGATTATATTACTACTATATATATTGTTAAATTTATGATTTAGCCCATATATTGTGTTTTTTACGTTGTATCCACTTATTTTCATGGGACTTTAAAATCTTTCTAATGTTATCTGCTCTGAACTGTATATATATATATATATATATATATATATATATATATATATATATTTATATATATATATAGATATAATATAATAGATAGGTAGATAGGGTGTGTTTTTGTCGTCTAATTTACTAAAAAAATAACACTGACATCTCATTAACAGATATATTGACCAGAATTACACATAAAATATCTTAAAATATTAAAGAAAAAATTTATTCAATAAAAAAGCCATGCCATTCAACCACAGCCTCCAGATGACTTTTTGAATTTCCTGCATCTCTTCTGGGCAGTCTCCTTGTTTAAATATAATACTGCCATAATAAATTTTTCACTTCAACTTTGGTATTACAAGGAGTTTTATTGGTCTCTCGCTCAATGTGCCTCAATAAAGTGGTTAATCAATGGGGTTTTAATCTCCCGAATTTAGATTGCCAGATTTTCAATTTTTATGGTCGCATTTATTTCTGACAACCATGAATAAGTTCTCCTGCTTGTTTATGGAATATGCAGAATCCTGTTATATATACATATTTCATTCAGCATTTTTATCTTGAGTTAGGGCAAAAACCTTTATCAATTTTGCATATGTTTTTAACCGTGTTGAATCTGGGTTCCTCACCAACCAGAGATGCGTATATGACATCTTCATACTCTGGCCGAACTAATAAGAAGATGTCCAGCAATAACTGCTGGACCATTGCAGCTTTATAAGATCATTTTCCTTTTATACTCATATCTCGAACAGATAAGGGGTTCAAGACATCCGTATATATAAATATGCCAACATTCACTATACAATACCTCAACTTATAATATCACCATCCATAAATAAAGAACGGGATCGTCCTCTGCTTACAACATCGAGCAAAAAGTCATAAATGGTGACCCAGAAACATATTTTTAGTAATGGTTAGGATCATAAATTGTACCCTACCACGTAACAACCACTGGTTTCCATGGTATAACCAACTCCAACAAACTAAAGATAGAAAAGGTTTAAAGAATAACAACATTCAGAAAATTATATTTCTACCCTATGTGAAATATTATAAATTAAAATACAAAAGATTTGTATTCCATATAACATCAGGACAATCTTCAACAGTGTTTCAAAACTATATAAATCTTTAAATTTATAAATATAAATAGAAAAAAATGCCGTAAGAATTTTTTTACCGTTAACAATAATTTAAAAAAAAATCCAGACGACATGCATTCAACGGATGACAGTTTTCGTTGAAAAATACATCCCTACCCCTTACCAAAATGTAGCTAATAACCGATACAATGATACTGACATAAGGAATACCTAGAAATCCCTTGTCCAATTCAAGTAGAATATTCTGTAACCATGGAAACGTGATTTTAGCTGTGTCTTTAAAACCCAGTAATTTTAAAAAGTTACTGCAAAATTCGCTTGAGGATGAAATGGAACTAATGCTTTTAATTTAATTGCAAAATTAAATTCGGGGCTTTTAGCTTCTATTTTTGAAACATGGTTAGAACTGTGTAGCGGAAAAAACATATTAATTTATAATTATATCGCAGTGTTCATCAAAATCAAATTCACGCGACAGGCCTCGTCAAATTTCCTTTGATTCACAGCCATCTCCACCATCACCACCAGCGGGCAGGGGAGAGGAGAGAGGTAAGGAAATAGTGAGAGAGGATGACAATGCTTGGATTCGAGCGGGTGCCGACGATGACATACATCTAAATGGATCATTTATAATGAGGATTTTTGTATACGCACGACGAGCTCCAAACCAATCGTAATCCCGATGCAAGCAGGTCTGCCAAATCTCGCCTGTCTCAATCCTCTTTGAGTCGCATGGTGTGGGGCGCTTCTGGCCGAGTGTGTGGGCTTCTCCTTCGCGCAGAGTTGACCACCAAAACTAAATTCACGCGAATGGCCTCGTTAAATTCTCTTTGACTACTATTTAGGTATAAGCTGGGACTTCACAGCCAGAAGGGAAAAAGGCAATAAGGAGAGACGATGACGATCCCAATGATCAGATATGAGTGGGTGCTGACTACTACTGCTACTAGTTTTTTTTTTGTTTTTTTTTTACGTAGTTTGATGATATATCGTATATTTATTTTTTGTATAAATTTTAGGTCTGTTATTTTACATTCAGCACTGTTTCAATACCACCAGGACTCACTGTGCACTATTATATAATTATTACTATTATAATGGCATTAAAATCAAGGAGGATTAGGTCAAATGAATGTATTTTATAAAAGGCCCCAACAGCAGAATAGGCAAATTCTACACAATCTCAGCGACCAAACCATAAGGTGAACCTTAATGACCAAATTATATCTACAGCCCAATGCAACCAAGTTTGCTAGATCTTAGCTTCCATCTCAATCCCTTCGAGTTATGAAGGAGGTGGTTCTGGCCAAAAAAATGTATTGCTTCACTATGCAGATTTGGCCGTAAAAATCAAATTCATGTGAATGTCCTCATCAAAAACTCTGACTACTAAATCAGGATTAAGTATAATTATCACAGTCATCTCTGAGGAAAAATTTCTAAGGAGAGAATGATGGTGCTTGGATGTGAAATATAAAACTACTACTACTACTACTATTACGTAAAACTCACTGAGAAGGACAATAAAATATAATTATATTCCAAAATCTAACAGTCCCAGTCACATCCTAAGCTATATGAATAATAAAATTTTTGTCTGTTTTACCTTTGACATCCTTTGCCTTTATGGTTATAAAAACAAATAACCCATATCATAACAATCTCAAAAAAAAAAAAAATGTGTGTGCATACACACACATTTATATGGATTATATTTTTATATAAACAATATATACATAGAATCAAAAATTGCATGGTGACTGGCAATTTTATAGTTAATGATTTAGACCATTACTACTTCTTGTGCAGGCTCTCTCTCTCTCAAACACACACACACACACACACACACACACAACACACACACACATACATATATATATATATATATATATATATATATATATATATATATATGCTTTTGGATTAGTTATGATATAAACAATATGGACATAGAATCAAAACTGCATGGTGACTGGCAATTTTATAGTTAATGATCATTAGACCATTACTACTTCTTGTGCTGGCTCTCTCTCTCTCTCTCTCTTCAATTCACACACACACACACAAACAGAAATATATATATATATATATATATATATATATATATATATATATAACAATTTGGATTAGTTATGATATAAACAATATGGACATAGAATCAAAACAACATGGTGATTTTATTACAGTTAATGATCATTAGACCATTACTTCTTCTTGTACAAATTATCTCTCTTATTGTTCTCTCTCTCTCTCCACAATACACACACACACACACACACAAGCTTTACAAGTGAACAAAACATGCTCTTTGGATTATTAGGATATAAGCAATATGGACATAGCAGCAAGCAGTTGCCGTCTACTCTCTCAAAAGTAAAACAAAGCTTAAGACAGGAACTAAAACAATCACGTATGCTTTTTGTTGAGGGGTCCACCCCTTTTCACACAAATGGACTCACCCAGTGTATACTTATACCACGGCTACGTGAAGACGAGAGTAAGACGGGAGCAAGACCAAAGAGTCGAGTCGAGTCCAGAGTGGCAGAGTAAAAGGTTGTAGGTAACTGGAAGAGTGAGGGTGAGGTAACAGTGTTGTAGGAGTCACGGTGAGCGAGCACGTAGACTCAGTAAGAAGTCAGACAGCGATACTTCAATACCAAAGACTGTATATATATATTTGCTACTAACCCGTATTCCTGGAACTACTAACTTGCTTTACCAGTTTGTATTATTACATTAATACATTATTTTCAGATATTCATTCCTGGCGTTTGTTATTTATTGGTACCGGATTTCATCCCGGAATCCACAACACTTTTAAACAAGGTATTTTTTTTTTGTTTCATGCAATTCAAAGGCTAAAAAAATCCTAAAGCAAAAAAAGCAAAAAACAAAAAAACAATAACATACACCTGATCCAGAAGAAAGTTGTAAGCAACGTCTATCGCCGCCCTCGTCGTCGCTCAACGAAATACAAAAACGCACCCGATCACTGGAGTTGCCGGACCAACGAATTCCGGATTAAAGATGTTGGTTACTTTCATGTTAAACATCTTTCTGGAAGTTTATCGACTACTACTGTCTCCTTCCTCAATAAATGAGTTATTTATGCTTAAACCCCTCATGCCAGAGAAATATTGAAAAGACGACTGCTTAGCCACTGGCCATCAGTTCTGAGTGAATGGTAAACAGAGAAAGATCTCCAAAGCAGAATTCTCAATTGAGCAACGCCGAGAACACTACTTGGAAATGTCGTATTCAGACATCGGAAAGGTCAAGTTTTTGTAGACATTTTGATATTGCCTTAATCCGGCTATCTGAGAAGATGTTATGACAGGAAAGACATACTGAAATGCGTTTTCGCTCGAAACCTGTTCCGAGGCAACTGTGACTGGTTCGTTTGAGACGCATGGCCGTAGAACAGTAAATAACAAACTTGTTTAAGGTTGCCAATCTAAATGTAGAATACACCGATGCTAAAATGTTACGTGAATAACTAGATGGTTAGATCCTGTTTGTAAAAAAATAGATTTTTTCAAGAATAGAAAAGTTAAAAAAAGAAGATAAATAGAAATAATCAGTTGAGAGTGCATAAGTACCGGACGAACTCGAAGAGAATACACAAGTCTTTCACCTGTCATACATGAAGGAAAGTCTGCAGACCTCAAGTGAAGAATGCCTTTTGACTCACTTCTGTGCTGACTACTGCTTCATCCAAAAATCGTTTTTTTGCCAAAATGACATTCAGTAATATATATATATATATATATATATATATATATATATATATATATATATATATATATATATATATATATTTAAATGTATGTTTTTTTATCTATATATATAGAGAGACAGAACATAGACACACAAAAAGAATTTTTCTTTGAAATCCTTAATCCAGTAATACAAATTTATAACTTTCTGAAAAATATTTGCCTTCAATTCTCAGTTTAAAGAAAAGATATAAACCAATCTTAGATAGATAGATAGATAGATAGATAGATAGATAGATAGATAGATAGATATGAATAGACTGAGTTAGATAAATAGATATACAGATAAATAGATAGATATGAAGAGACTGAGATAGATAGATAGATAGATAGATAGATAGATATGAACAGAATGAAAAAGATAGATACGAAGAGAATTAGATAGATAGATAGATAGATAGATAGATAGATAGATAGATAATGGTCGCTTACTGTCTTTCCGGACACAGTCGCCAGCTAGGGCAATCCCTCTCGCCGACATCTATTCGCCATTGTGACAAATAAGAATCCACCTCTTCTGCCCCCATAAAATTCTGGGTTTAAATAGAAAATTCCATATCACTACACAATTATTATCTAAACAAAAAATATTCTTACAATCTCAAAATATGTTCTTATTTTAAATATCCTGCAAACCATTGATAAGCCGTAGGCAACGAATCCGTAAAACATTCCTCTTTGTTAACAAATATAATTTTGCTAAGAAAAGATAGATAGATAGATAGATAGATAGATAGATAGATAGATAGATATGAACACACTGAGATAGATATGAACAAAATGAGATAGATAGATAGATATGAACAGAATGAGATAGATAGATAGATAGATATTAACAGATTGAGATAGTTATGAACAGACTGAGATAGATATGAACAGATAGATAGATAGATAGATAATGAACAGAATTAAATAGATAGATAGATAGATATGAACAGAATGAGATAGATAGATAGATAGATAGATATGAATCGAATTAAGTAGATAGATAGATATGAACAGAATGAGATAGATAGATAGATAGATAGATAGATAGATAGATAGATAGATAGATAGATAGAAGGTCGGTTTTCATCGCCTTTCGCGGACACTCACCTGCTAAGCCGGCTACACCTGTCTACTGTCGCTGACAACCTCCTCTGTCGCATTTGTGTTTGCTCAACACCCATAGAGCCCACTTGTGGTTCCTAGTGAAGTGATACTCAACGGCCCTTGTTACAGTTTCTAAGAGCGAGTGCATATTCTGTCATGATCAGTAATTTCAACAAAGACAGTACACTCAAAACCTCGGTCACGATGACTTGTGACTCCGTGCTAGCACAACCAACGACAGCTTTTAAACAGTTCCATCTGCTTAGGTCTCTCATAGCTCTTGCATTATCCCGGGGTATGATTTTCAAGAACTTTCTAACGGTACCCCGCTGGGACCTGCTCACGTTGACTTACTTTAAATTACATAATTGTAGTTATGTCTACAGTTACTATTCTTATTATATTTCCTTTAATTTCTGGTGTATGCTCATTTCTTTCCGGGTCCTGACCAGAGATCTAAGTTCAGATATGGTATCATGATATTTTCCATTAAGCAGTTTTGATAAAAACAAAAAAAAAAAAGAAGAAGCAATCACACGTATTTTACATCGATAAAAACCTTCGTCCGTCCTGAGTATGACGATAAACTACATTTGGCAGTAAGGCCTCTGATCAGGAAGTTTTGAGGAGCGTGGAACTACCTCTTTATTGCTGTTGTTCCCAGGTTCACCCTGAAACGGGGTGGTAGCACCTGTTAGGGTCCCAGCTATGGGCAAAATAGTTAACCCCAAATCTGGGGTCAAAACACCATGAAAGTTTAAAAATAGATTTTAATAAAGGCAATATATTTTTTGAAGAAATGATTACAATCAATACATTAAAAATATTACGAAGAATAAAAATCTTGTCGTCATTAAATAACCCATTGAGATTGAAACGCCGTTAAAACAAACCAAACCAAACCAAACTCAAGCAACCCAAACCACACTAAGCCAAACCAAACTAAGCCAAACCAAACGAAAACCCTTCGTAAGGTTTAGGCTCTACTTGTGAGAACAATTATTTGTATTTCTTGAAAAGCATGAATTTCCTTTTTCAAATGAAGCCGAGGGATTCTTTCATCCCAAGTATTTATTGATGTCCTCATGTGCCACATTTTTGAGATTTCCATTTCAAGATCCCTGTATTATTGTTGCCAATATTATTATTATTATTATTATTATTATTATTATTATTATTATTATTATTATTATTCCTTTCATTTCTGGTGTGTATACATTTCTTTCTGGGTCCCGCCCAGAGACCTAAGGTTAGAAATGCCATCATGACATTTTTTATTGACCAATTAAAACACATACACACACATATTTTGCATAGAGGTGTCCGATTTAAACCTGAGAACATTTTTTTGTATTTCTTTAAGGTGTGGTCTTCCAAGAATCCCTTCAATTAGTCTACTGGAATCATTTCCAAACATTCCGAGGTCTCCAACTAGAACAGGGATTGTTGATGTTCCCATGTGCCACATTGTTGAGATTTCGATTTCAAGGTCCTTGTATTTTGATAGCTTTTTGAAGATTTTCAAAGATACATTGCAGTCAGCAGGGACTGCCATATCAATAAGGAGGCACCTTTTAACTTTGCGGTCTCTAATAACAATGTCTGGACGGTTAGCGTTGATTGTTCTGTCTGTGTGTATTGTGTAGTCCCATAAAATTGTTACAGGTCCTATCTCCGTAACTGGGACTGCGTGGTGTTCATACCAATTTCTTGCAGTTTCCTTCCCATTTTATTATTATTGTTATTATTATTATTATTATTTCTTAGTTATTGAGATAGTAAATTACGGTGCCAGGACTATTTCGTTTTGATTGCGTGAAAAGTCCTTGTTTAGTTTCAATAAGAAAAGAAAGATTTTAATTCATTGACTGATTTTATTTAGCGGCATATCAACATATCTATGAGCTATTTAATGCCAAAATCAAAGTACACTATTTATATTATTCGGACTATTGTCCTCATATTTGTCGCCATATTTATTAGAATATTTCGGCCTTCTTCAGGTGGTTGGAATGTTGAACTGAACCCTTTATTTCGCTCACTGGCGTAGACTGTTCTAGTTCCACGTGCCATGTTTAATGGATGCCAGTTATCAGTTATCTCCTGTTAATTCACCTATCCAAGTTCTCCACTGCCTTAACCAGGTATTAAACTGACACTCTTTGGGTCCTGTCACGGATCTAATTAACGCCTTTATCCACTGTGCCATGTGTTCTTCAGGAAGGCCGAAGAAGGTCGGAGCATACAACGGCCGAAACGTTGTGATAAATATGGCGACAAAGATGAGGACAATAGTCCAAATAATGTAAATAGTGTATGTGATACCTCATCTCAGAAATATAGACAAAATCTATATAGTTTGAACACAGTTTTATGGCTTGAACTAAACATATTTTGAATGACGTTGTTGGCCTTCAACTACAGATGGTCATTTTTTTATTTAATGATCTATTGTTGGTCATCTTACTAGAATATTGCTGATTTTTTATATAAAAAATATATTGCTGATATTTTATACTTTCATAGTGTTTTGTTTTTTTGTTTGGGAGATTCACTGTTTGCCCATAGAAATACCCTGATAGGTGCTACCACCCAGGACCAGGTTGGACTTAGAAACAACAGCAGTGAAGAGGTAGTTTCATGATCCTCACAACCTCCAATCTCCGATCAGATGGCTTGTTGCCGGATGTAATTTATTTATCGCCATACTCGGCAAAAGAAAGAAAGAAAGAAAGAAAGAAAGAAAGAAAGAAAAGAAAAGAAAAGAAAAGAATAGTTAAAGGAGGTAATAATACTCATATCGGTGTGAAGTTCGAGCTAAAATTTTGGAGTATGCGCCGGATTGTCTATGTGAGATCTATTGCGTTTTTAATATAACGGTTCTCATCGAGATAAAAGATTTACGTATTTTTGGTGATCCATAGAATATGGGTTATTTTTCCGGGCATTAGATATACATAGAAGTAATCAAAATTCATGCGGCACTTATTAAAAAAGAAAGTAACTTCGATGAAAAAGTGATGAGAGTACTTCTATCGAATCTTACCAAAATATATATCTGCTCCATGGATTTTTTTTTTCAAATATCTCCTTAGTTAGTCTACTATCTATTTATCAACGTTTTTATTCTATTTTTTATTTTTTTAACTAACTGGATTTTATTTTTATTTCTGCTTATAAATAGTTATTGCAAACAAAAATCTTTACATTTGCCTTGATGAAGTCCATCAGAGGACGAAATGGTCAGTAAGGTTATATATATATATATATATATATATATATATATATATATATATATATATATATATATATATATATATATATATATGGTAACGGATATCTGCTTGGATTGTGAAATCGCAGAATAGGTTCGAATCCAGGTTGAATCCATTACATTCACTTACGTGCTAATATCCTTGGGAAAGGTGTGAATCCTCTTCTTCTTCCTCCAGCTATGGGTTAAATAGCAGGACAGACTGGGTTCTATAGCCTTGGATGGCAACTGGTCTAAATTTTCTTCAAACTCTGAATTTAAAACCTGAAGAGGACCTTGGGGATCTACGTACCCTTCTGCACCAGGTTTCTGTATTCGTCCCTTCAAAAAGTGTGGATGGTCTTGCACGAGGCCTTCACCACTATAATCAAATCTAATGTGCCGGTGTCGGGCTGTCGGTTTCCTGGAAACTGATCTGCTTGACCCTCATTACGTCGAATACGACAGGAGAATCGATATATATATATATATATATATATATATATATAAATATATATATATATATATATAATTCATACTGAATTTTACATGATTGTTGAAATATATATAATATATATATTATATATATATATATATATTGTTCTATATATATATATATTCGCAAACAAATAAATAATTATGTTATTTAAATTAATATTTAGAAATAATAAAGCTCAATTTGTCTAAACAGAGCTAAAAGTATATGTTAATAAATACACCAGTAAAAAAAAGACATGTGATATCATTAAACAGTTATATAGTTTTATTTTTTTGTTCTATTCAGGAACAAATATAATTTATATATATATATATATTCCTATATGGATATATTTCATAACTATATTTTTTTTTTTTTTGTTTGTTTGTTCTTCCACATGGTACGTATTTATTTATTTTCAAAAAATTGGTGAAGCTTGAAAATAAACAGAACTATTTGTTATTTAATTTTTTTGCAATTTAAACAATTAAAACCTTTTTTTTTTCTTTTGTCTGTGCATCTATATATTCCATATTTGTGTGATGAGAAATCAAGAAAGTAAAAAAATAAGAAATAATTTAACTGGAAACTATGGAATTTTGAATCAATAATAAGATTTTTTTAAAAAAAAAAACAAAAAAAGCAAAATGAATTTCAATCTGATCTAACGGTTTTTCTCGCGAGGCAATATATTTGACACAAACCAATATCAATATATAATAAAATATATATATAAATATATATATTTATATTTCAAATATCACGATTATCTATCTCTTTATTGAAACACCTGTGTTTCCTCGAGAGGATGGGATTTCTTTAATAATGAAATATCAATTATAATTTTTTTTTTTTTTATAAATATGTTTTCACAAGAAAAAAATTTTGTTTACATAACACAAACATGAACCAACACATATAGACTTATATTTAATTCAATATATATATATATATAAAACGATATAAGAATATATAATATATATATCTAAATTTCTATGTTCGTATTATGTCTGCTAATTTACATATTTTTTCTTTCCCCTGAATAAATTGAATATAATTTTTAAATGTCCATTTTTTTGGAATTATTGGGCTTTTATTTGAACAAAAGGAAATTGTTGTGTCATCAGCATGAATGCCTTTGGGAAAAATATGACATCGTAAAAAGTTAATTTTTTTAATTTTTCTCATTTAAATAGTTAGAAAAAAACATTTAATGTTTTTTTCTCATATTCTCTAATAAACATAGTGACCTTTGCTCATTTTGGGATTCAGTTTTTTATTTTATATTAAAAAAAATTCAATTTACAATAGTTGACTCAGATTTTATGTCCGTATATTATATATAATTTATATATAATTTTAAATTTCAAAATAAATAAATATATAATATATAATGATGAAATTTATTTAAATAAATAATCTTGATATCCAGTATTTTTATTTTAAATAAAAATTTATATAAAACCAAATCCATCCTAGATTATATAATCTTTTCTTTCCTATCCGAGGAAAATTCTCCATTTTTGCTGAGATTCTGAATTTGTAATGAAGATTAGGTTTAATTATATTTGTAAGATCGGCTTTGATTGTTTTTAACCATAAAAAATTTGGACATCTTGTTTTTTTAAATGCAAATCTGAAGTATTTTCAAATGTTGTATCTGAAGGTTTTTCTTAAATTTTGATTTAGCGAAATGTTTTGGTCTTTCACGCAAAAAAGATTTCAACAAAGAGAAACACTTTTCTAAATTTATTAAAAATGATATCGACGTGTAATTTCATATTTTTTCAGTCAACATTGCTCTGCCAAATCGGCAAATTTTCATGAAAAAATGATACATGTCTAATTGTTTTACAGTTTAAACTCAAAATTATTAAAACCTTTTTTTAAAATATCGAAGGAAAAAAATCAGCCAATCAAAATAGTCGGACTTTTGTTTTGTCTTCCATTTTTGTCAAACGTTTCAATTTCATTGGAAGTTCAATATAAGTGATTCATTCTTCTGGAATTTCGAATCTGAACCTATTATTTTTGCACATGCTATTTTTTACTGGTTTTTTCTTAAAGGCATGCTCAAGTGATTTTTAAAAATATGTCTTTTGAATAGGATTTATCTTTCCTAATTTTCCTGTTTAGGACTTTTCAGGTTCCTTCTTAAAGTCTTTTCAACGTTATAAATATATATATTGTCTCTGCCTAAACTAACCAACGCCTTTTATCTATTATTTATTTATTTTCACTCCCCAAAAAAATGTAGTTCACATTTACCTATGAATCTTGTTATCCGAACCTCTTGTTTTCTCAATAGAGGTTTCAAATTTTTCTTATTTTCTACTTAGGATTGTATTTCTTTTTTTTTTAAAGTATTCTCCTTCTCTTTAACCCTCATTTAAACAAAAAACATATATTTAGTGGCATTTTGAGTTTTCTTGGGCTCAATTGATAGAAAAAACGTAGCGTATTCAGTTTTAGTCGCAGAAAATATTCATAAATATATATAAATAATATATATATATTTATATTTCATATATAATATATTTATAAAACAATGCTGCACAAACATTTAATTACATTTATCGATATATATATATATATATATATATATATATATATATATATATATATATATATATTATATATTTGTAAAAACATGTTCCTTTTGGTTTTATAAATTCAGATAACGTTTCTCATTTCATTTAATTTCTTGATTTTTTTACAAATAATAAAGATTGACTTTTTTTTTTTGTTTTTTTGAAGAGACAATAGTATAACATTTTGCTATTCAGACCGACATTCAAAAAATGATATAGTACATACTATTTATACATTTGGATTATTGTCACATCTTTGTTGATATTTAAAACAATTTTTCAACACTTCACGGAATTCTTGCATGGAAAAATGTCGAACTGAACCCTTAAAATTCGCTCGATCACGCAGTAGAATTTCTATAACGTGACATGTCATAAATAACGGGTATTCAATGTTTTCCTTTTTGTATAACTCTGGTCGTGAAATAGCTGTAAATAACTAAGGATACTGAATTTAATATATATATTTTATTATTTTAATTAAATTTCTGCGTTGCCGAAATTCGTAAATATTTTCAACCAAACCCAAGTTTTATTGGCAACTATTTGGAGGTATTACTGGCAAAAAGTAATTTTATGCAAACTGAGAAAATAAGAATATATTCAAATGGTAAAGGTTCGGAATTTATAGACCGTCATATAAGTAATTAGTGTTTGAAAGAAAACCAACATAGGTTTAAAAAACTCGAATGATCAAATTATTTATAGTTTATCATTTAAAATTGTCATATCCACACAAAATAATATCATTCCTGATGGAAAAAATTATATCTGCCATTTTATTTTGGTAACATTACAATCTGAATTAGTTAATAAAATCATTAACGTTGAGAAAACAAGATTTAGGAAAATAAATCTTGTTCGTCATCCAGACAAGAAATGAAAATAATTCAGAACAACTTTTTATCCAGAGTTCGTAAATACTGAAAACATCCTGTTTAAAGTCAAGACCGCCTATAAACGACCAATGACAAGTTATATGAAAGATAGATAGATAGGGAGGATTCATTTGTCAAAATATAGATTTTATATTCATAAGCTCCAAGATGATTTCAAATAAGAAAAACATTTTAAAAGGTTTCAGTTTTAATCATTTTCTTTCAATAGCTTCCATGCACTCGATTGAAGATTATCATAAATCATTTTTTGAATAGGGGTAGAAAAAAAATTTAAATTTTTTACTAAATCCAAGCAAAACTATATGAACATTAATCTAAAAAATTTAGATTATTGGTCGTTCAATGAAACACATTTTTGCGATTATATATATATATAATATATATATATATATATATAAATACCAAACAATTGAAATCAAATTTCATTGTTACTTTCTGTTAAAAATTCACATATTCAAAAAAAAACCTGTATTTTTTTATTTATCTTTAACAAATGAAAGACATATAAAAAAATAACCGTTAACACATCATCAGTTTTTTTTAGGAAAAAATTATATTGTTTATATATATATATATATATATATATTAGATGTAATAATTATAGATTGATAAATAGTGAAAAATGAAAAGATAGATCAAAAATAGTTAGTTAAGTTTCCAAGTTTAGTTCTTAAAAATATCCATTTTCAGAACTGAAATTCAAATATTTATTATAGAGATATAAATGCATTTATTATAAATTTAAAGAACTATTCCCCATTCAGTTCAATATTTCATTTTTATCAAAATTTGAGTTTCATTTTATGTTCATATAATTAAGTTTATATATATATATATATATATATATATTGTGTGTGTGTGAACCCAGTTGTGTGTTAAAACGGTGTGAGTCTGATATCAATTTAGAATTGGAAGCGAGAATTTTTTAGTAAAAACATTGTATTTTATTAGTAGAAGAGGCGCCTGTCCAACGGATTTATCACCTGTACATATAGAAAAGGAGGTTCCGATATTGCTAATGGATGAACAGGTAGATGAGGAATCGGAAAATAGTATGAATTCTATTTAGTCCATTACATTCACTTAAAGCATGACGAATACCGGACTTTAAAGGTATGAATTTTGTGACACTATTTAGAGTTGCGTGAAAGGATAAAAAATTTCAAAAGAATTAATCGAGAAAATTATTAGGTGATAAGAAGCTATCACGAAAAGACATACTGAGCGATGTTATTTTTTTAACAAAAAAAAAGTGGTAAAGATTTTATTTTCATTTGCGAAGAAAAGTATTTTTTCGCAAAGATAGAAAATTCGTAAGGATCTTCTGTCGAATTAATTTATGTTACGACAGGCGAATAAAAGATAGCCATCTGCCCATGGCAATAATGAAAATTTCAAATTGGTCAAGTGGCCTAAAAAAAGAATGCTAAGAGATAAAAATTAATTAGGTCATGCATGCGACCGAAAAAATGTCAGCTGAGACCACCCCAAAAAAAAAAAGAAGGAAAAGAGAAAAAGGAAAAGAAAAACCATTAACTATCTTTCGGAGATATCATTTGGTTTTGGAAAAAACACCTGTTTTATGTCCAGACCTGGCCATGATAAAAAAAAAATTACCGGGACAGAATTGGATAGAAGGGTGCGAAGATTAAGGCCAGCCTCAGTGCCTGATGATTAGCGAAAATCTCGTTGATAAATTCCAGATGACATTCAGTTAAGATAAGAGATTAATGACCACACTTTGATTCGTCGGGGGGTCTGGTCGAGAAAAGAAAAGAAAAGAAAAAAAGGAAGATAATTTTTTTTTTGAGCGATAATTGTAAACTGAGGCCAGACTAGCCACACCCACGCTGCTGAGCGTTCATTGGCTGAATGGTGGCGTGAGCGGTGGGCGAAGGTAAACCATGAAGAAGGAGGGAAACCTGTTGACGCCCTCTGAGGGGATTGGTGTGAGATACCAATATGAGAAAGGAAGAATTTGGGAGGACGATTCCCTTAAACCCCTTTGGGAAACAGAAAGTAATGGACTTCCAAAAATGGAAAGTGATAAATTTTCCTGTCCGAAAACAAAGAAAATCCTTATTGCGGATTTAGAATTATCGAGGAACCCAAACCCCGACAGGCCCCCCCGGTTTTGGTCGGCGTCCATATAAACAGAGTCGCAGCGAGTAGAAGACAGACAGGCAAGAGGTTAGGCAGTTTGTTGGAGTTGAGCCAGAGACAGGCACAGTTGAGCAGACAGAGTTGAGCTGTGAGCTCTGAGACCAGCCTCGCAGGAAGCTGACTGAAAGATCCACGCATTCCGACTTCAACTTCTAACCAAAAACAATTTATTTTTGAAGAACGACTTAGACTCACACCACCAAAACAAGTTTTACGAATATCGCCTGAAGATACACCAAAACCAGTTTCTTAAAAAAAAACAACTTAAGATGTTAAGACTCGCCTAACAAACGCAAAGTGTCACGTATCCATATAAGCGGTTTGGGAGAAAGACGCAGTCCTGTATTCAGCAACCAGATATAAAATATTTGTTATTCTTTTTTTTTGAACACATTTGAACTTTTCGAGTTGTTACTTTATTTTCTTTTACATATACTTGTGCGGTGTTACCTTTGTTCGGACTCGACTTGCATTACGGCCCGGCGACTGATTGATTTCGTCTACCTAAGATCAAATCACAACGTGGGTAGGTTAGACTAGAAATCAAAACAGTTACTTCGGTAACCAGACCTTGGAGGCGAGCTGGGAACGACAAGGCTGATGCCGAATCTAACCAGATTCCCATCCGAATCAGCAAAGGGTTAGAACGTCACATTTGGTGCCAGAACCAATACCAAGTCAGTTGGTCGTCGCAGGACAGGACGGTAACGGGGCAGGTAGACGGTGTGACGTCACAGAATCCTACTCTTAAATAACCCCAGCTATGACGATCAGCAAAATTTAAAACCCAGGGTTACAGATTCACATCAATCCAACTAAATATACATATATATATATATATATATATATATATATATATATATATATATATATATATATATATATATATATATATATATATATATTCAAATATATTCAAACATATTAATAATAATAGGTTATTAACACGTCAGAATGAATATTATTAATTGTTCATAAATTTTGAATTACTCTCTTTTCTCCAATTCCTCAATTTTTAAATCCATTACTCCACCCTGATATATATCCTCTCAATTATATATATATATATATATATATATATATATATATATATATATATATATATATATATATATATATATATATATATATATATATATATATATATATATATATATATTTTTATATATATATATATATATATATATATATATATATATATATATATATATATATATAAGGAAATATTATAAGGAAATATTTTTAAAACTTAATTTATGGTATATTTTTTTTTAGTTTTCTGTTTACAAAAACTTTTGAAAACACTCAAACCTTTAAGAATTTTATAATTTTTGCATATTCTTGTTCCACTGAAAATTAACTCTCCGTCCATTCTCAAAGACTTCTCTCCCATTAATAGTCAGAACCAGCCAGGATTCTTTCCATTTCCGATAAACTGACATTCTCAAGTTTTATTCTCTTGACCATCTTTTGAACATTTCGCTCTTAGACATATTAATCATTTCAAAGTAAGCCCTGACAGTCGAAGGATCGACACTCTGCAATCGACGTCGAAATCGTACATAGCAATATATCATTAATGCGATATTGTATCTTCTTCATCTACAGGCTGCGATGGATAAATTGTCGTCTAAATGACACACAAAAAAAATAAAATAAAATAAAAATAAAATAAAATAAAAATAATACATCTCATTTTAACAGATATATTTACCACAATTTCACAAAAATATCTTTAAATACTAAAGAGTAAATTTATTCAATAAAATCGACATTGGCATCAACTATGTCCTCCAAACAACTTTGGAATCTCCTGAAAACCTTCTGGACGAACCCCTTGTTTAAGTTGGTGAATGTTACCATAATCCTTGCCTTCAATTCATCTTTGGTGTTACAAGGAGTTTTGTTGGTCTCTTGCTTAACTGCTCCCCACGCATAATAATCAAGGGGGTTGCAGTCTGGGGAGATACGTGGCCAGAAGTAAGGAGTGATGTGATCGCGGAAATTGTCTAACTGCAGTGATTGGATTCCCATGTTTTGTGGCATGGTGCAGAGTCATGTTGCCAAACACCAGGTCTTCCAGCGGCCACCCTCTGGACCGTGTGTAGCATCAGTTACCCTCAAGTCAAATATAGAATTGTCGGAGTTGAGTCTCCGGCCCTGTAGAAAGATGAATGGAAGCATAACGTACGCCATCACTAGTGATCTCTCTAAACACTTTCGTAATCACCATTAGACTCATCCAACTCTTTCCGAATCCTCTGAACTGCATTCTTAAATTTGAGCTTCCGGCGTGAATGCCAAGAAGTACTGCATGCCTTTTCCAAATTTCATGTGGAGGGAATTGCGTCATTATGCTCTTTTCCTGGTAGACGTTGCCCAACTGACCCTTCTATACTGTGCAGTCGACAAATCAAAAACAAATAATGCGCATGCGCGAAATTAAAAATATAAAATGGCGGAAATTTAACCATTGCACACTTTATAGGCCGTATTCCTTCGGAACGGAGGCGATTATGGCTTTCCCCATTTTTTCCTCCTCTGTAGCCGTAAGTATTTTTTCTTCTCGCTATTATTTTCCATCCAACCATTTGCACAAGCTCAGAGATATTATACACGGCTTTCCTCAGCGGTACTTTATACACTGTGCCATGTGTCCTCAAAGACACATGGCACAGTGGATACAGGCATTGGTTAGATCCAGTGACAGGACCCAAAGATTTGTGAGTTCAATACCTGGTTAAGGCAGTGGAGAACTTGGAGAGGGGAATTAACAGGAGATAACTGATAACTGACATCCATTAGACATGGCACGTGGAACTAGAACAGTCTACCTCAGTGAGCGAAATAAAGGGTTCAACCACCTGAAGAAGGCCGGAGCGTACAACGGCCGAAACGTTGTGACAAATATGGCGACAAAGATAAGGACAATAGTCCGACTAATGTAAATACTGATTTTTTTTCCTTCGTTATTTTAATTCCAATTTAAATTTAATACAGATTTTGCTTAAATAAAAATGTTTTTCCCACGTATCACTTTTTCATGAATTTTAGCTTAGGCATCATGTTGTCCCTTAAAAGCCATGAGGCCTTCTTGTTATATCCGCTCCGTCACAGTTGCGTCGAATAACCGTTGCGTGCAGTCTTTTCTATCTATTTACAAAAGAGACATTTCTCTAATCATGTCTACCTCGGGGCAACTGTGTGACATATTAATAACTTTTTCCACACAGAATTGGA
>CAHIKZ030001329.1:165000-257500 GCA_903632075.3 Acanthosepion pharaonis | reverse complement strand
ATAATTGATTTCCAATTCTACTGAATCACTATACGAATCGTTATTTCTCGTCTATAATATTTCTCTACTCTATTCACTATACTATTTCTCTATTAGTACCACTAAACGAGTTACAAGCGACTATCAACGAGCAAGTACTATGAGAGCGAGTGCTAATTGATGGCGTCTGACACCAGTATTGTTTAACGGCGTACTATAGTTTATATCGGCGATTACAAAGTCTCTACTACAACGAACATTACAAATGTGACAACAAGTGTCCGTCGACATCACAGGACAACCTTGATGGGTAATTTAATGCTGCTAATTTTTTTTTTTTTTTCAAAAATTTATTGGTGTTAATAAAATTTTTCTTCAAAAATTCATTGCCGGCAATAACCTTTTACACAAATGTATTGCTGATATTAAAATCTAAATTTACACTTTCATAGTATTTTTGACCTCAGTTTGGGGGTTAACTACTTGCCCATAGCTGGGACCCTAACAGGTGCTACCACCACGGGTCAGAGTGAACCTGGAAACACCAGCAATTAAGAGGTGGTTGCAAGCGACTCAAAACCACGTGATCAGAGGTCTTGCTGTTGGATGTAGTTTATCGTCTTACCCAGGACGGCGCTAACAGCTATTCTCAAACCAGCAACAGTTTTGCAAAGGTCAATCAAACTAAGGCTTTTTATATCTGGCTAATTTATAAATCCGAATGACGAACCTGATGAAAAGGTTGAAATTATGTATATAATGAAACAAAATCTTCTTCTGTATAAGTTTTTATGCAGTTGTATTATATATATATATATATATATATATATATATATATATATATATATATATATATATATATATATATATATATATATATATATATAAAATGTATGTGTGATTTGTGCGTGTATGTGGGTGTGTGTGTGTGAAATGGATAGCATGATTTTAATAAATAAGGACAAAGAGAAGGGTTCCAAAATAATCCTTACGATAACATTATTAATTATCAACCATATGACAGAAATAAAGCATAATATGGTTAATATTTAATAAATGTCTATCGAACTGATTACATTGTTAGCCTTTTGTTTGACCTTTTTTTTATTAACTAAGCTATCTATTTCATATATTATATGAAGAACACGTGGACCACTTTTTTTTATATATATATATATATATATATATATATATATATATATATATATATATATATATATATATATATCAGGTAAGATGAGAACAAATAGAGTACAATTCCAAAGTTCGTAACATTTTATTTAAAAGAGGGCTCAATACAAAGTAGAGCAATATTCTTTATTTTAGAATACTACATCAAAAACATGTTAAAATCGCTAAACAATGGTAGTCGTGTTTCGATGTGTATCAATGCATCTCATCAGGCGATTGTAAATCACTGACAAGTGAACTAATTAATCAGATTTAAAAGCAAAATACAGCCTCTTTTCACGAAAAAAGAAAAAAAGAGATGGGGGTTTGTGGGTTTTACTTAGATCAACCAATCAAATATTATCTACGTTAAATTTAAACTAAGGGAAGAAGCAAAAATTAAGAAATTATTTTCCATAAATGAGTCATGACTCATAAGTTTGAAATCAATAACAGCAACAGACGTTAAACAGTTCGGATGTGAATGAATACATATTGTACATTAGACGATGTCATTTCCTAAGAAAACTTAAGTGGTAATCTCGCAAAACGCTAGACAAGATATATGATTGTTAGTTTCCTACATAAAAAACAACATTTTTATAATTGATAAAAAATAGACTCTTTAAGAAACCAGTAAATAATTTAAATGTATAGACTTATTTGGTAAATTAACGGCTGACTAAAGATTCTTTGTATGATGTATTAATAACAATAACCAATCAATGCAAAATGACAAAAATAGCAACCAAATACATCCGTACAAAATGTTACAAACACTACCAGATTAATACAAAATTACATTAAATCTAAATTAATGAACCCACAGAAAGATAATCCGTATATGGTGCAACACAGTTCAACTAAAATCTAAGAAAAAAACATTGTCAAATCCCAAATCTAAATGAATTGCAAGGTAAAGGTAGACTGTGTTTACAATTTACCGTTAACTCGGACTTTTGGTTTAATAAAGCATTCTTATCAAAGAACCTGATAATTTGCAATTTTTTCATACTGTACACAGAAAACAGGGTTCAAAGAAGGATCTACATGTCCTTGCCATATTTAAAATTTTCCATTTCACCTTAGGAGTCTTATTATCGTCTTTCAAACTCCAAAAATATTTAGAAAGTGATGTATTATTTCTATAAGTATTATTAGTAAAGAACAATATATGTTGTTACCTAGTTTTGAAAGAATTCTTAGTACCACCAATATAGAACTTTTCAACTGTCGGATTTTCTTTTGTAGAGATAGAACAATGATAAACAAGAGATTTAGTTAAACATTTGTTTGGCAATGGGCATTGGTCAGGATTCCTACAATTACATTGGCCAGTATTATTAACAGTATTCACCTTGGAGCTTGTATTATGATTAAGATTATTTAATTGGTTTAAAGTTTTATTGTGTAACTTTATGATCTTCTCAAGATTATTTGTGCAGCTATAACTTACTTTTAATGTATTTCTGTTAAATATTTTACTAACGGTTACCTTTAGGAAAATGTTTATCAACCAGTTGTAGGATCTTATGGCCTAACTTAGTATTAAGTAATTGATTAAATTGGTGTGTGGACTAAATTATCTACCTATTTCTATATCTTTTCTTTGGACTACTATCATCATATTTTCTAAACATGATTTCAGCGTACGTATAATCACTATTCTTTAAAACTTTATAATAAACATCGCTATATTTATCAAACACATCTTTGACCGATGAGTGTTAACTAATACTATGTTCTGTAGACGAAGGAATATGTTGGATCCCAGATTGGGGGGGTGATTAGAATTGGGGTGAATATAAATTGGGTTGGCGTTATTTTTCATGCAAGTTTGAAATATATGGTTAACTAGATCTAACGTAACATCAAGAAAATCTATTTGATTAACATTAGTACTGACCTTAACCTTAAGATTGAAACTTTTTAGTTCTCTGTGAATAATTTTTTTCTTATTTGATCTACCGTAATTTTAGTGGCAGTCCACTAAATGTATGACAAAGTGGAAATACGATTTCGTGCGACGCTTTGCGTTTAGTGCTTTAAGACTTCGTCGGACTAAATTTGTTACGTTGGTACGACTACGCATGCGCACAAACGAGGGATTTAATTTTATATTTTTTCTATATAATCTAGCCGATTTCATTTAAATTCTTTTAATTTTTATTTACTTCAGGTTTTTTTTTATTAGATATCTCACACTATGATAATGGAAGATCTGTCAGGAATGGTGAAATATTGATCTTGATACATAAAAAATGACATATCGTTATCTCACACACACACATATATATTACATATATATATATATATATATATATATATATATATATATATATATATATATATTATATATATATTTTTTCATTCATACATGTTTCATTAAATAATATAGACAAGTGTTGTCTATTTATTTTATGTAAATTCTTTTCATAACGTCTGATAAGTTTAATAACATTATCATTAAACGAAGAAAAAAATCACAATATTGATCCATATTTTTTAATCCAATCTAAGCTTTTTGGCTTACATAAGCCATTATCAAAGATGAAAATTACATTACAATATATTAAACAATATACGGACAAGACAATGATGATAGTCTGTTTATGTTTACATGGATGATTTCCAAGCAGCGATAAACACGTGCATATAAGACGCTGGAAGCGAAAATCGCACCGCAGCTCATGACGTCACACATGACCACGCGAGAGTGAATTCGAGAAGTATTAAGTATGGGAAGCCGTTGGTATAAACCAATGGCTTCTGTTACCAATTATAGACATTTAAGAATATTTGTAGAGATTTCATAGTTTATTTTGTTTAGGTTAGGTTTCAACTGTTTGATGTATATTGCTTCAAGAATTTTTAGTTTTTGTTTATTGTTTTCATGTTTAAGTATAATTGTATTTTCGACAAGGATTTTACGGAATTGTGTATGCGGCCAGGCATGTTGTTTTAAATGCCTAAAAATGTTAGAGTTTTCATTTAAATGTAGTGTCAAGCGTCGTGAAAGCGAGTTTGTGGTGTGACCAACATAAATATTATTTAATTCGTTGGAGATACAATCTCCCAAAGGGCACTTGAATTTATAAACTATGTTGGTTTTTTCAAATCGCTAACTAATATTTAAAGAATCATTGCGAATAATTAAGTTGGATATACTAGATTTAGTGTAGTATATGATTAATTTAATTTTTTTTGCTAAAATCTGTTGTTGATATATTAGTATTTACTAAATTTTTTTATATATATATATATATATATATATATATATATATATATATATATATATATATATATTTATATCAATATAGATTGAACAAAATTAATTTGAATCCACAATTCTATTATTGTTTTTTTTTTCATATATTATATATATATAATTAAATAATATAACATTTTTTTATTATATTTTAATATCATTTTTTACAAAAAAAAATTAATATTGGTCTGAAAAAATTTAAATTGTCTCGAAACATATAAATTTCTAATATCGTTTTTGTAAAATATTTTAGTAAAAATATCATTGAATATATATATATTGGATTTAAATGAAAAGATTAAATTGGATGTAAACAATATAATGTGATATTTTAAAATTTATTTTTTGATTAAAATGATATTTTGAATTAATAAATATATTAAATAATATTACTTAAAAAATAAACTATTATTTAATTTTTATTTATTAATGAAAAATTATGCCTAAATATACTTATATATATATATATATATATATATATATATATATATATATATAAAATATGGTATGTATGTATGTATGTATTTTTATATATTATATATATATATATATATATATTTATATAAATATATATTAAAAAATCTTTTTTGTCCAAATAAAAACATATGCGAAAAAATTTATTTTTAAGTTAAAAAACCGAATTTAAAACATATAGAAATGATTTTGTCATTACTAGATGGTTTTTACATTTTTGATATAAAAATTTTAAGGGCCCTTATAACAATATGGTGCATTTATTTGAATAATGTTTTTAAATTATATCTATAGGTTTTGAATTCAGATTTTTTGTCCTTATCCCAACCAGTTGCCATCCAAAATTTTCAAGAAAAATTGTCCTGAATTTACCCAAATTTTTTTGATGAGAAATTTTTTATTAAAATCAAATAATATTTTTATTAAATATAAGTCCAATGTAATGGATGTAATAATTTAATTCATATATATATATATATATATATATATATATATATATATATATATATATATATATATATATATAAATATGTGTATATAAATTTATGTGTGTGTGTGTGTGTGTATGTGTTGAAAATTTTTTGAATTTTTTTAGAATTTTTTTATTTTTTTATAAATATATAATTAAATGATATTTTTTATCGACTTTAATTTTTAAAATACTGTTAATTTTATTAAATATAATAATTTAGTCTTTATAAAAAAAATTCAAATAGACCATTTGAAATTTTTGTAGCAGAAATTTGGAAAAATAAGGATTGAATTTTCAATTTTAACATTTCAAAGTGTCTGGGTAAAATTTGATCTAATTTATCAACCAAAGTAAATTTTTGAATTTTTTTTATAGCAATCATTTTGGTAAATTAAACAAATTAAGACCGTCCAGAAGAAAGTATTTGGAGATTCCTTAATATCATTTGATATGTATATTTTAATCAATTTTCCTCGAATCCATAAATATTGAATAAATTTGCTCTTTTTTATTTCAAGATATTTGCCTCTCACTATGCTATCGGTATTTTCATGGAAAATGTTCATTTAAAAATTTTAAATTTGTTAAAGATAATTTCTTCCATTTAGTTCAATTTTAGGATTCAAAAAGACATTTTTTATTTGCATTTATTATTCATTTATTCTGTTGATGAAAGAAACGACTTTTAGATTTTCTTCCTCAATTGTTATTTTATGGTTATAACTCTCAGCAAAGGGAAATTTAATGATCATTTAAGATTGTAACCTCTTCATATCTTAGGTTAGTTATCTAAATAAATCATTCATCCTGCATATATTATAATATTTTTTTTAAAAAACTTCCCTTTATACAATTCAGTTGATCATTGGCTTATTCAAAATATAAATCCTCAAATATAGTTTTGAATTTATCTTTAACATTTTTTTTTTTTTTTTATTTTTTTAATTTTTATTAAAACTGGAAAAGCAGTAAGACAAATATTTTTTTAATTATTTGATTCAAATTTTTATCAATGCAATTATAAATTTTATTTTCTAATTTCTCCTTTTTTGTTTCTCTTCTTTTTAATGTTTCTGTTTTCTTATTCTTTTATTTGAAAAACCTTTCTCTTACTTTCTTACATTAATTCGATTAAAAAAAATTTAACAAAATATAAAAACCATTTTTTTTTTGTTGGTATGTCACTATTAAAATAAAAACTAACAAACATTTTAATATTGCATTAAAATTTCAAAAAAAAGTAACAATATATTTATATTATATATTAATATTAATGTTCAAAAATTATTTTTAAAGGCTTAAATTAAAAAAAAAAAAATATAAAATATAATATTTTATATACATTTATTTAATATCAGCATAAACCTGCTGACAAATATTTTATAAAAAAAAATTAAAATATTTATTATTAAACATCTTTTTTCATTCATTTTTAAATTATTTTAATATATCTGTTCTATATTATAAATTTTTAACAATTTAAAACAACATGTTTATTTTTTCTCATTATTTTCGTTTTTAAATTTTTTTTATTTTTTATTTTTCAGCTTTATTTTTTCTAAGGAGTGACTCTTATTCTGTATAAGACTATTTTAAAAATAAAATGGCTATTTCCGTTCGTCGTGACATTGCATTTTTTCAAAATCTTCTCTCAAAAATGAATAAAAATATCAAAATATTTTTCATATATAAATATATATAAAAAAAGTTTTGATTAAAACAATAGTGTTATTTAAAACATAAATTATTTAAAAATGGCGTAATCAAAGTTTGATTAATTTGTTTTCAAATTTAAATCTTGGATAATCGAAAATGGAATTTTTTTTTAATAAAACCATTTTTTTTTTTTTTTTTTTTTTAATTTTTTTTTCTTTTTTTTTTAATGATAAAGCCAAAAAGACATATATATATATATTTTATACAAATTTTTTAAATAATTTTTTGATTAATTTATATTTTTTTTTATTTATGAAAAATATTTATTCCAATATCGTTATATGGTAATATATTTCTTTTCTTTTTTTAATTTTCATTGGAAAATTCATTAATTCATATTTTTTTTAACAAAAATTCTGTCTATAAATTGCTCGACAACAATATGGATCAAATCAAAATGTCATAAATTTTTTTCATAAAATTATTTATCTATTCTCAATTTCAACTTTAAATTTTTGAATTATTTTTTTCAAAACGTTTAATACATTGGCAATTCTTTATATTTATCCATTTTCCCTCCCAGCTATTTGTAAATTAAAATTAAAAGACCGTTTCTTTTTAAATATAATATAATGATCCTGGATCGGTCATTTATTCAATATTTAGATTTTTTGTTATTATTAATTTTTTATTCATTTTTTTCTTTTATAAATTTATTAATTTGAACATTAAAGTTTGACAAATTAATTAAAAATCGTCTGATATTCAGGCGGTTTCAAAGATTTTCTCTTTGGTGTGATTTTTTAAATTCTAATGTTAAAATTTCATTCCCATGCTATATTTTTCTTTATTTACTATTTTTTTTTTTAAATTTACATAATCATTTTTTTCCTTAATTTTCCAAGAAATTTTGCACATTTCAAAGTTTTTTTAATTTAATTTTCATGTTAATCCAAGCCGTTATAATAAAAATTTTTTTAAAAAATTGTTTTTTTCCATTATCATTTTGTTTATCAATTTTGATTTTAAAAATAAAAATGAACCTTGCAATAATGATTTTTTTTTTTTCATTTTTTTGCTTTAAAAGAAGAAAAAAATTGATTAAATATTTATATTTATAATACAATTTTTATTATGGCTTATAATTTTTTTCATAATCTGTTTTTATGTTTTTTTTTAGGAGATATTCTTAATTTTTTCAGTTATCCATTTTGAATCATTTATTATAAATTAAATATTTTTATTGAAAAAAAAAAAAATGCCCATTGTTTTCTGAATTCGATGATTTTCTATTTTTTCAAAAGTTTTTCATCTTTTTTATTTTTTTGGATTTTTTTTATTTGTTTTTTTAGAACTTGTTTACATCATTCTTGGTTATATTTTTTTTTCCATTCTTTTTTTTTCAGATGAAAATCAATTTCAATTTTTTAAAATTTTATTTCATTCATTCATTTCTATTTTATATATATCCTTTTAATTCGATTTTCATATTTTTTGAGCTTCTTATATATTCTGAATGAAAATTCTTCATATTTAGCTTTTTGGCTTTTATTATTTCTATTTTTAATTTATTTTTTTTTTTTTTTAATTTTTTTTTTAAAATATCTTTTTTTTTGCCGATTAAAAATAAAAATTTCATCTTGTTTTTTTCTGTTGCTTTTAATTAAAAAATTCTATTTAAGTATTTCCTTATTAGTAGAATTTTTTTATCTTTTTTATTTCATTTCAATTTTAATTTTTATTATTTTTTATTAATTTTTACCAACATCATTTCTTTTTTCATATTATTATTTGCAAAAATTTTTTTTTTTTTTATTTTTGATATTATTATTATTATTATTATTTTATTTTTTTCTTTTATTTTTGTTTTATTTTTATTTTCAGGTATTTCCATTATTATTATTATTATTATTATTATTATTATTATTTTATTTCTATTTTTTTTCAATTATTTCACACACACAATTTTAGAAATCCCATTCATGATATAAGGTTATATATATATATCAATATATAAATATATATATAAAAAATATATTTACATAGATAAAGCCCTTCGTAAAGTGTGGGCTGTACTTGTGAACAATTTTTTTTGTATTTCTTTAAGGCATGGGCTTCCAGGAATCCCTTCAATTAGTCTACTGGAATCTTTTCCAACCAATCCGAGGGCTCCAACTACAACAGGGATTGTTGATGTTCCCATGTGCCACATTTTTGAGATTTCGATTTCAAGGTCCTTGTATTTTGATAGCTTTTTGAATATCTTCAAAGATACATTGCAGTCTGCAGGGACTGCCATATCAATAAGGAGGCACCTTTTTTTTTGTGGTCTCTAATAACAATGTCTGGGCGGTTAGCTTTGATTGTTCTGTCAGTGTGTATTGTGTAGTCCCATAAAATTGTAACAGGTCCTATCTCCGTAACCGGGTCTGGGTGGTGTTCATACCAGTTTCTTTCAGTTTCCTTCCCGTAGAAGTTGCAGATTTTCCAGTGCAGATATTGGCCCACTCTGTCATGTCGGGTTTTATATTTAGTGGGTGCCAATACCTTGCAACCTGATACAAGATGATCAATTGTTTCTGGATATTTATCACAGAATCTGCATTTTGGGCTAACACAATATTTTAGTATGTGTGCTTGATAATTTCTAGTTAACAAGCATTAGTCCTGTGCAGCAAGGATAAAACCTTCGGTTTCAGCTTTTAACTATGCACTACGTAGCGACTGATGGGTACGGGATTTGTCTATATCAGCTTGTTTGGTACGGGCAGAGTATTGACCGTGAAGCGGTTTATCTTGCCATCGTTTCTGTATCTGGTCGGCTGCAATTGACTTTGCTTTCTTTTTTTAAGTATTTTGCAGATTCAGTCGGTGTATTGTGTTTTACTTGTATTTCTGCACCCATTTGAAACTCCATTTTGAACTTGTTGGCTTCTTTTGATACGGAATAAAGTGGATTGCTACTTTCATGTTCATCATCCAGTCTTCTGTAGTTTCAGTCTTTGAAGGCTAATTGTTGTAGTTTTGTTAGACAGTTCTAGTTGAACTAATCCTCTGCCTCCTTCGGATCTGGGCACATACAGACGATCAACATCAGCTTTGGGATGATGCATGCGATAGCAAGTGAGAAGCTTTCTCGTTTTGGCGTCCATTTGTTTAATGTCGGCTGTGGTACAGTTAAGGATGTTAAAGCTGTGTTGCACCACAGGGGCAGCCAAGTTGTTTATGGCAGATATTCTGTTTTTTTTTTTTTGAGTTCAGTTCGGTATTTAGAACCAGACGCACACGCCTGTAGTATTCTTTTTTTACCTTTTTCCTTCATTTGGGGTGTTGTATTCCATGTCCTTCGCTAATTCCTAGGTATAGGTTTCATCTTGTTCCAGTTCCCTAATCCATGTGACAAAATCTAAATCTGTTGAGGGTGTTTCTGTAATTCTACCTTTCTTGAATGCTACTTTTGCACATTTATCTAATCCGAAGTCCATACCTATGTCGTCACTGAAACATTTTACAATATTGAGGAGGCCCTTCAACTCATTGTCGTCTTTGGCAAAGAGTTTGAGATCATCCATGTAGAGTAGGTGATTGAATATTTTTGTAACCATAGCTACTGCTGTTTAGTTCATGCGTAAGGGGGATTAAGGACAAACAAAACAAAAGGGGTGACAGAGTCTCCTTTGAAAGATTCCACGTCGGATATTCAGACGGTTGGATATGGCAGTGCCTCTGAGGTGTGATTAAGGTATAATTTTCCCATGGTGTGCTTTAAAAAATTTACTACCACAGGGGAGAACTTTGTACATTTCAAAGTCTTAAGGATCCAAGAATGTGGATATCAAAGGTTTACGATAATCAATCCACGCTGCGCTAAGATTTCTTTACAAATTCTCCTGCAATTTTCCAGGATTATTTTGTTTATCAGTAGTTGATCTTTGCAACATATGAACCTCTCCTGCATCCCTTCTGTTCCAGTGGAAGAATGTTGTTTGCTTCGAAAAAAAAAGAGTTTGGTTCGTCAGGACAGACGTGATCAACTTACAATATACGTGGTGGAGAGACATGTTATTGGTTCTATAATTTTTCGGGTCATCTGTTTCACTTGTTTTTGGTATGAGATATGTAATACCTTCAGTAATCAATTCCATTTTTTATTGGGATTATTTACAAGCGTTGATAGAGTTTTTTGCAAGGGTTTATGGATTGATGAGAGATGATAGAGCCAGAAATTGGGCAACTTGTCATTTCCTGGGGATTTCCATTTTAGGGATTTCGTTAGAGCTTGCCTAACATTATTTGTGGTTATATTTTCCCATTCTTGCAGAGGTTTATCCAGCATTCGTTCTTTTCACGTTGGATCCATTCTGCATTTGGGTTATATTCCTTTGGGCTGCTCCAAATATTCTCCCAAAATGTTTGTACATTGTCAATAGATGGTGGCTTTCGGACATGTATAGGTGTTTTTTTAATTTCCCTGTAAAATTTCTTAAGGTCCGTTTGGAATATTTTATTTTGGCGATAGAACCTGCAACGTTTTTCGTATCGTCTTGTTCTCCGAAGTTTCTGTTTCAGCATTTCCTTGATTGATTAAATTTCAATAAGGGATTTAATTTTATATTTCCGCTTGATCTTGCATTTGCGTGTGGAAATATTTGGATTTCAAGTGAGCAACATCTAATATAAAAAGCTCACAACTGATTTCCTTTATTTTTCATATCAGTTTTGCCTTCCAAGATGTCTCTCTATATTTGCTATTTTTTTTTATTGTCTTGATCCCAAACTTCCAGTAGCTGCTAAAGCTGTTGCGTATATTGACGTTGTTAACTTTGTGATATTTCCCAGTGGTTTTATCCGTTAACAGTGTTTCCAGAGCAGCGTTGTATATTTGCACAATGTGCTTATTGACTTCGTCATATGAATTTTTGGGAGCTGGTCTCTGTCTGACAATTGTGTGAAAAGGTTACTTCTGCTGAGTACTTGAATGACGTTTGTTTTTTTTTCGGTGATTTCAGCTCTGTGGTTTTTCAAAAATTTAACTTAAAATTTAGTTGGAGTCATCTTCATTGACATCGTCTGGATAACAGCAGGTTATGTCACAGGTAGATTGTTCGATTTTATTTCCCGGGAGAGGTTATTTTGTCTTTCATTTGTTTTTCCTCATCCTCTTTGTCATATTACTTATTTCTACTTTCATCTTATTATTTTGGTGATGAGTTATAGTGTTCTGTCTTATATCTAATTTTATCTTATCTATTTCTGTATTTGGGAGTCTTTTGTTTTACACAATGACCCTGCGGACATTTGTTGAATGATTGGATTGAAGTGAGGTCTTATATCACTTCCTACTATAGTTCTAGATATTTCGTATCTCTGAAAATCGTGGTTTCTTTGCTGGATTTCAAGATTTTTAAGAATGATATTTTTTTTCCAAAAATTACTCTTCGCGAGACCATTTTGTTCATTTTTATTTTTTTCAAATTATAAATTTGGTATTGAGTCAAATTGGTCCAAGGTTGTTGAGAATAGTCCGGGTTTTGGACCTATTGTCTCTTCGTTTTTTTTTGGAAGAGTTTGTTCCAGCGACAGATTTTTGTCCTCAGAACTGGTTCCTTCTGGGTAAACGCGGCCCTTTTCACCTAAATATGAAAAACTATGAATTATGAATTCTAAATTATTCGTATTCATTGACCGCCAAGGGATAAAATGGAATATGTTCAAGTTATCAGCTCTAATTTTGAATTATATGATTAGAAGACCTGAGAGCACGTCAAACAATTGAGATAGTATTGATGGGGAATATATTCAATATCCACGGTTAAGAGTTCATAATTGAGAATAGTATTCAGTAGCATATGGATAGATTATTTTTGACGTTTTAACTTGGTATAATCAAAGTGACCATATTTAGACGGAATATTTTCAATTTAATAGTGAAGGTTATTCCACTTTAAAAAAAAAAATTTTCAAATGAAATTAACCTTAAAAACACACAATGAACACACACAACACACACACACACATATATATATATATATATATATATATATATATATATATATATATATATATATAAATAAAAAACCAACATAAAGATAAAATCCGAGTTGTTCTTATAGATAAAATTATTTATTTTTACAAATAGTAATTTTTAAATTTAGAAAGTTTTAATATTATATATAATTAATTGATTTTTTAAATATGTTTTTTTCGTTAAAAAACAGTTTCAACCATGTTTCAAAAATATTTTGGTAAAAACCCTGAATTTAATTTTTGCAATTAAAATTAAAGAAATTATAGTTCCATTTTTTTTTTGGAACTGTGTATCTAAAAAATATTTTTAAATTAATTAATTTATAAATATATATATTTTATATATATATATGGCTGCCATAAAAGAGTATGTAAGACTTATTTTTTACTATGATCATGATGAATAATAGATAAAAATTAAATTGAAAAAAAAAAAGCCCACTGGTTAATAAAATTGCTGAATACATTTGACGTTAAACCTATATATAGTACTAAGATGTCCTGTGTATCTGCGTCTTCCTTTTCTTTATAATAATATATTCAGTGATAGATATGCTAAGCAGGTTTCTAACAGTTTTTTACATTGAATTCCAGCTTTATTCTTGTTAAAGAAAGTTTTCGAAGCCTGTTTTTTCAAAATTTTTTTTTACGTTCTCAAGCTTCCATTCATAATAGTTCTTTAATTTATTCCTTTAAATGTAGTTGTGGTTCGTTTATGATAGGAGATTAACCCAAAAAAATGATGTCAGAATAAAGCAAACAAATTCCAATGAAAACTGAAATTAAGGACACTTCTTCCGACATTCCGTCCAATACATGGGTCTTCCATCATAGAACTTAATCTAATATATAGCCATAATTGTGCTACTAGTTTCAGTGTTTTTAAATCTACCATTATTAGCAAGTTTGGAAATCACCAGAAAAATGAAAAAAAAAAATTGGAGGCCATTTATATTTTTTCGTTGAATCCTCTCTGTAAAAATTAGCATTCGTATTGGGCCTCCAACTAATTTCCATCTAAGCAATAGTTTTTTCAATACATATTGTTCATCTTTTTTTTGTGATAATTCAGTTTAATTTATTAATCTCGATTTAGCTCTGTTGAGCGAGGTTCAAAAACCGGTTATATTAGTCCGTTTTTCAGTTTTAATTTTTATCCATTCTCATAATGAAATGAATAAAAATAAATTTTGTCTTTTTATGGCTGTCATAAAGTTTTGTACCACAAAATATATCTTTATATATATATATATATATATATATATATATATATATATATATATATATATATATATGTCTTCAATCCACCCCTTTTCATATGTGGACTTGTACCATATACTTGGACGGCTGCCGTTAAATACCCATAACAGTTAGACAGTCAGTTGGGGTAGTAGGAAAGAGAGAGAGAATATTTAACGGAGATATATATAAACTGTAGCCTCTTGAAAAGAATATCAAAATTATTTAGCACATAGAGTCTAAGGAAGTCCTACTTCGAGACTGTATATATCCATCTGTATTTGTACTAACCGCGTTCCTGGACTTATACACAACATATTACTTTTTGTATGATTGTGTAAATACATTTTATTTCTCATATTTAATTCTCACTTTTGTCCTTCATTGAAGACCGAATTCATCTCGGAATCCACAACAATATATATATATATGTGTGTGTGTGTGTGTGTGGTCACGCACTGACAGAGATACATTACGCCGAGGAGGAAAGAAAAATGGATGGAAGGTTCCACTGGAGGCGTGGGATAAAAAAAGAGAAATTAAAATATACGTAATTAAAAAAAAATGGAAAAATAACAAAAAATCAAAGAAAAATAAATAAAAAAAGAAAGAGAGAGAAAAAAAATTAAATTATTTAAGTATAAAGTTAAATTAAAGAGACTTAGAATAAAACCAAAGAAAAGGAACAATTTTAAAATGGTATAAAAATTTACGATTCCTAACATGTTGAGAGGATGTCATAAATGTCTTTCCAATTTTCAACTTTCGATGCCAAAGAGAATGATAGTTATCAAGTTTTATAGGGTAGACCCCCCCCTACTACAGTTTGGCGGAAAATTTATTAAAGTGTTCATTAAATAACGGGGTAGAGACAAGGAAAATAAATAAATAAATATAAATACATTTCGGGTCATAACTCAACCTGCTAGCCATTAAAAGATAAATTTTATATTTTCACTCAGAGAGAAGTCAGTCAAAAATCAAAACGTCGTTAGATTAGTACACCTGAGCCACATGAAAAAAAATGTGTATATGTGTGTATATATATATATATATATATATATATGAAGAAATATAGTCTAAAGATGTGCTATATTTATGGGATAAAAGTGCTCAATATCAGAGATAGAGCGTTTGTAAATATAAAATGAACATATATGTAACATTTTTTCATCTTTGTCAGTCTTTTCATTGAAACGATTGCATATAGATATTTGAAACAGAATGTCGCATATATATGTTGACTTTTGTTCACTTTTATATATATATATATATATATATATATATATATATATATATGAAGAGAGAGAGATAGGTATATAGATAGATAGATAGATACATACATACATACACATACAACAAAACTGTTCTCTTTACTCACCAGAGAGAACCATCCCTGCCTTCCATTAGAATGTCTGACGCTCAACTCCATCTAAGCATTTCTATACGACTGCTCGGTCTCAAATTGTCCAGCTGACCTGAAATGGAACAAATACATTGAGTCAATTGCTTCGTCCACCGCAAGGAAAGTTGGCTCCCTGTGCCGCGCCAGGAAATTTTTTCTCGCCAGAGTCAATCATTCAAAATCTACAAATCAATCATTCACCCTTGCATAGAGTATTGCTGCCATATATGGTCTGGAGCCCCTTCCGTTTGTCTCAAGGTCCTTGATAAAATCCAAAGACGGATATGCAATGTAATTGGCCTTTTTCTGGCATCTCGTCTGCACTGTTTTTCTCTCAAGATTATGCTTGTTGCCTCTCTCTGTCTTTTTTTACAAATATTTTCATGGTAATTGCTCCGATGAGCTGCTTTCGCTGGTTCCCAGACTTCGTGAATTTAAAAATATTTTTTTGCTTTAGACATCTCGCTCTCAATTTTTCAACTGCCGAAAAAGATAAATGTAGCCGTCTCTTCTACTCCAGTAGCTTCATACCTCGCACTTCACGCCTGTGGAACTCCCTTGGCCATTTCTTGTTTTTTCCTGATAATTATAATCTCCAACTATTTACATGTAACGTCAATCGACGTCTCCAGATGCCCTGATCTATCCCCAACCGTCTTTTCATCCTTTCCTCTATAACTCCTCTTTGTTTTCGCTCCTACTCTGAAACCCTTTTCATGCTAGTGGCTTCCCAGGCTTGGGGTTGAATACAAAAAAAAAAACAAAAAAAAAACACACACACACTTACACACATGCATTTGATATATTTTTATTGACAGAGATACATTACCGCGAGGAGGAAAGAAAAATGGACGCAAGTGTGGGATTTATTATTATTATTATTATTATTTTCTTTGATTTCTGGCGTTTACACATTTCTTGCCGGATCCCGCCCAGGGACCTAAGGTTAGAAATGGCATCATGACACTTTCCACTGACAAAAAAAAAAATTACATAGATAAAGCCCTTCGTAAAGTGTGGGCTGTACTTGTCAGAACAATTTTTTGTATCTCTTTGAGGCATGGACTTCCAGATTATTATTATTTGTTAGGGATGCGTAGATAGAGTCAAAGTTCAAATTCTGGTCTGTTACGCTGATTTCGCAGTAATGATCTTTAGAAAAGTCATGAATCCACTTCTTCTAGCCAGGGCTGGTGGAAGGGCTTGTATATCCCACTGAATCTATGTTAAACTGCCACCCACTTAGTACAGTGGATGGCACTTTAACATAATCTTTAACATAATCTCAGTTGCCAGAAAGTAGTATTCATATAAAATACAAATGTCATTGTCTCCTAATTATGTACAATAATGGATCATATTCAATATAGGTGAACAATTCAAATAGAAAATTTGAAAATAAATACAATGTATCTAAATGCAAATCAGCGACATGTCACAATAGATGAGTCCATCTTGAATAAATCAATAATGTTTTGCGGCATTTTTAAACGTCAATTTGAGATTTTTCTTCTTAAATTTTTTTATTTTTTTACTGATATAATTTTTTTTTTTTGTTAAAATGTTGAATAATTTAACACGTTCAACATTATGGATAAAAAATAGTGAATTTTATATAGTGTCTTTTCTCGCATGAGAAAAAAAAATCACAGATTTGGACGGAAAAATACCAAAATTATGTCAAAATCTGCGAAAATTTTTTATCCTTTAATAGTCAGTTGTGCTCAGTTTTATTTGTAATATATATAAATGTAGATAGATAAAAGCAAATGTTGATAAGAGAACAAGGGTCACAAAGCACTGCTCTGATCCGCCAATCGGGGTTGAACCCTCTCCGGTTGGGAGGTCCGAGGGTAGTACGCACCGGTCCAGCTTTCCTAGCTAAGGATGAATAATACAGTAAAGACCTTCGTTAGGCTGTCAGTCTTGGAGAAAAAAAAAACAGCCGGATTCCAAACCTTGGCGAAGACAACAAGAAACTAATACTATTATCTCTTCCATGAAGTCATGGTACTTCTCAGATATTAATTGAAAAGAAGATGTGGAGAGCTATAACTGGCTACGTTCTGAAGGAACATTGCATTTAAAGGTGAATATGCGGAAAATCGAATCGATGAGTCGTCTTCAAATTTCCGCCCAGATGCAATCACTTTCGCACAAATATTGTGAATCAATTTGTCAAGGCCCCTCAAGCCATGGTAACAGATAATCTAAATGAACTAATCTGAATTCCAAAGCTTCGAGGAGTTAACTGGAAAGAACTTCACTTTCTTTCAAATTTGAGTCGTCGAAAATCACAGATATTAAGTACAAATCAATCTACGGAAAGCCATAATTGTCTATGACATGAAAGGAGATGGCATTTTAAAAATCTTTTAAAATTCATTGCCATTAAAGTAAATGTGAAAATTCAAGATGCATTATTTCTTTCAATTTACCTGTTTTTCAGCATTGAATCAAGGACCACATTCCGTATATTTATTGGCTTCGTGCAATTGCAATAATAGACGAAGGAAAATGTAGCTGAGAAAGGCGAAGATGCATTGAAATAACGAATGATGCCTTTCCAAAGCTAAACAAAATAAGAACACAGAGGAAAGCCTCGTGAAAAACATGTTGTATTGTTATTCAGTATGACAGTAAATATCGGACAATTTTCTCGTAACTGATGAGTAGAATTGACACAGCAAGACGGTGTTCTACGGAAGTAAGCTGAGAATACAATGACCGGAACACGTGAGTAAGGAGAAAAATGGGATCCAAAAGGAAACTTCGAATCAGAATATTGAAAACTGAACACGACTAACGGGATTTGTACACCTAATGATAAAGAAAGTGGTGACTGTTATATAGTGATTTCCCAAGCGTAGCTCAGATGTGGCACAAGGCCGAAAGTATGGGGCACCTAGTAAGAATCGAACTCACTACTCATTCGTAATTGTTCGAGCGAGACAAGCTGACTAACCATTACATCACATCTGGGTACCCCATAGATTAGATGTGGCGCAACGCCGAAGATATGGGGCACCCAGTGAGAATCGAACTCACTACTCAGTCGTAATTGTTCTAGCAAGATAGGCTTGCTAACCATTACTCCACGACGAGGTACCCTGGTGACTGTTATATAGGAATAAAGCGTCGCTACCGACACTTGCGTTTGAACATAGACCGCCAGAGAGCAAGCACGGGCGATCCCATTATTGAATTAATTAGATCACGTGACCATAGAGGAAAATAAAAACTTTTAGTAAAGAAAGAAAGAAAATTTGAGATATCGAACTGCATAAAGGTGCATTCGTTTTTCGCTTTTACCAATTGATAGCATCCTTTATATATAGAAATTGATAGCATCATTCACACACACACACACATATATATATATATATATATATATATATATATATATATATATATATATATATATATATATTCTTAATAAAATCTTATAAGTATAAGAAACTATACACGTCCGAAAACCTTCGGTACATTGATTTGCAAATAAACAAGCCAACACCAAAGGGGAGGAAAAAAGGTATAAAAAAAAGAAAGAACCAAGAACATGTACGTTAACCGAGAATAATCGGCTAGCATACGAGTTCAAGGCCCAAAGAAAAAAAAAACCCTGCAGTATCCAAAACAACTAAATAAAGTGTTCAATACAATGAGTAGAAACAGACCTAATTAAATCTAGAAAACAGACAAACCTAAAGGTTTAACCTAAGCAGTTAAAGGTGTCACACTAAGCGGATCGTCAGGGAAAAATAAAATTCCTCTGACGATCCCCAAAAAAATGACAATTTTCATAGGTTTGTCTGGCTCTCTAGAAAAATTAAAATATATATATATATATATATATATATATATATATACCAATATATTATTGTTGTATACGGAATAAATTCCAATCACCAACAATTACTATTCTTAAAAGAGGGGTCAATACAATAAAAACAAAATAAATAGAATAACATATGTATTTTTTCTTTTTTCCTCAGTAATTTTATAATTTTAAACTTAATAGAGATTAAATTTAGATTTTAAAATGGTTAATTTTTAAATTTAAATTTTAATTTCAAATTTTATTGTATAATTTAATATTTATTAGTTAGAATAAATTCTATTTTAGTCTAACCCCAACTTTAAAGCATTTAATAATTATTATAACCTTAGTTCGTTGTCAAGTTTTTTGAATTCTCCTATACTTGTATTTTGATTGGTCATTCAGGCTTATGTAACAGGGTTTCCCATTGCGAGGGTGTAATTGATTTGAACCTTTTAAAACCTTATTCTACATTCAACATCATCAATTCATAAGACACCAGAGGTGTTGAAACAAAATGGCTATTTTTGTAGTGATTTTATAACATATTTATGTTATAATTTTAAAATAAATAATTATATATATATATATATATACATATATATATATATATATATATATATATATATATATATATATATATATATATATATATATATATATATAGATATATTTAATTCCAATTTATAATTAGTAAATTCTATAATTCCAAACTGATGACTATTAATCCAAAAGAACTCAATGTAAGAACAAAGGAATATAATAATGAATACAGAATTGTTAAAATCAATATGGTTATAATTTATTGACTTTTTTCTGTACATCTTTCCAGACCAAAAGCTTATTGAAAATTTTAATTATTCTTATTAACAAAATTTTGACATGAAGTGATGTAAATGTCTACAAAACCCGACTAAATTATAACCAGAGGATGTTTAAACAAGACGCTCTGTATTCATTACTAATATATATATATATATTATATATATATATATATATATATATATATATATATATATAAATTATTTTCGAACAAAGGTTATTCATATGTCAGTTAAGCATTTTATGTCAAAATTATAAAGTACAGAAATTTTTAAATTTTTATATCAAGTTTTACTTAATGAAAAATATACAAAACAAGAAATTGAAAAGGTCATCCAAAGTAAAATTTAAATCTAAAAACCTGAAAAAATATTAACCCTCATAAAAAATTTTGATCAAATCTCATGTTTCAAAAATTTTTTGCATTCTAATGAATAAATATTTTGAAACATGAAAATCTTATGTAAAATGAGGAATTTATTTTTTAAATGCACAAATATATTATTATAATAAAGCTCTACTTCTGTATAAAGCACTGTCTTCTTAAAAATAAAAAAAAAATTACTAAGGAACATTAATTATGCACCCAATGTTCTTTTCTATTTTCTGCATAAATTTATATATATAAATATATATATATATATAATATCGATATATCTTATCTATTACTCAATATATAATTGTTTAAAATTAGTTATATTTATGGGGATGGATGCTTAATATCGGAAACACAAAAACAGTAATCAACATAGACGCAAAGAATCAACAAATGCATAGTGAATGTCAATTTCAGTACCAGAAAAAATCATTGGAGAAAGAATATATATACCTTGAAACAAATAAAGAAATATGTAATGATTAACAAAAGATACATACATAACATATAACATTAAAAAAAAAAAAGAAAGAAAAAGAAAGAAAAGAAAAAAAGAAAGAAAGAAATAAACAAATAAATAAACAAATTTTAAAAATGAAAAGAAAAAGGCACAAACATACAATAAAAAAATATAAAACTAGACATGAATGAAACAATTTAATAATGAAAAAAAATGTATAATAAAAAATTTTCAAAAAAATAAAAACTAAGCCAAAAATGTAAAAAAAAAAAAACACAAATTTAAGACGTAAAAATGAAATACATTACAAACACAGAAATGAAAAAGTTTTAACAGTAAAATTAAATGAATGAAGAAAATAGAAGATGAAAAAAAATATAATATTGTCCTTCTTAAGAATAAAATGAAATACTGACGTCGAAAGAAATTCATATCAAAAATAAATGGAAGAATAAATAAAAAACCGTAAAAAAAAAGAAAGAAAGAAATAAACAAACAAACAAAAGAATGAAAAATTATATTTGCTTAGGTATTTCAATGAATGAATCAGTAAAAGAATGAATGAATAAATGAATGAATGAAAGCAAGGGAAAAACAAAGAGAAAAAACAGAATAAAAATCAGTGATGAGATAAGAAAGAAATTTTTCCAAAGAAATTTTAAAAAAAAAGAAAATTTATAAAAAAAAAAAAAAAGAAAGAAAGAAATGAAAAAAAGAAAGAAAAAATGAAAGAAAGAAAAAAGAAAGAAAGAAAAAAAATGAAAAAAAGAAAGAAAGAAAAAAAAAAAAAAACAAGGGAAGAAATAGAAAGAAAAACAAATAAAAAACGTAATGGAAGAACGAAGAAAAAATAGGAAGATAAAATGAGAAGAAAAACAGAAAATAATTAGAAAGAGAAAAAAATGATGTTGAAAAGACCAAAACCAGAAATTAAAAAATGAAGAAGAAAGAAAGAAAAAAGAAAGATGGAAAAATGAAAGAAAACACAAACATTTAGAATAAAAAATAATCTAACTACAGATTCAAAAGTTTAGAAAATAATGAAAAAAGAAAAAAAAAAAAAAAATAAAAAATATACAAAAACCAAGGGCAAATGAAACGAAAGAAAGAAAAGAAAGAAAAAAGAAATTCAAGATATAACTGATCAAAATAAAAACTAACGAGAAAGAAAGAAAGAAAGAAAGAAAGAAAGAAAGATTAGAAAGATTGCAAAAAGGAAAAATTGTGCTAATCCTTTATTGCGTTAACTGGATCGACCAGTGTCATATCGATCTCTATTGTCACCTTCGGTGTTATAGGTTGTTGTGTTAAATTTTCAGAAAACAACTTCTAGGCCAACCTGTACAGCCGAGAAAAAATGGCCGTGAGGGAAAAATATTAATAAAGTGTCTAGAAAGAAAATTTAAAATTTCGATTAGATTTAAGGAATGATTAACTGTAAGAGACATCTCATTTTCGAAACGAGAAACGAGACTGGGCCGAGAAGTACACTGTTAGACCGGATTAGTCTCGGCTGAATGTGACTGCGTCACTCTCCATCGGACCTCTCTCCCTCTGTTTTACTAGGCAGGTTGCGCGAATAAGTCAGGTTCCTTGATTTTTGCCTCGTCAGTCTTAATTTGGCTTCCCATTGATCAGAGACACTGAAGAGAAACACCGACATTATCTGGGAACATTTTAATGATAAGAATACCGGAGAATAAAAAACATTATTAATAAGTAAAGGCAACGAACGAAAGAAAATTCAAGCATGCAGATAAATTAAAATCCGAAAACGAAATGATAAAAATATTTGAATTGATAAATAGATAAATAAATAGATAGATAGAATGATATATATATAGATAGATAGATAATAATTAGATAAAAAACAAAATAAAATTTTGACAAGAAGTGACTAGGCACAAAAGGACTGAAGGAAGACTACACAAAAAAAACATAGATAGATAGATAGATAGATAAAAACAAAGAAAGAAGACTATATAAAAAGAAGTGGCGATATACAAAAGAAAGAAGGAAAGAAATAAAGAAAGAAAGAAAAATTGTACACAACATGAACAACTGATTAGAAAATAAATAAATAAAATAGATAGATATGACTAGACTGAGATAGATAGATAGAAAGAAAGAAAGAAAATGAACAGATAGATAGATAGATAGATAGATGAAAAAACAAAAAAAGAAAACTATATAAAAAAGTGGCAAGATACAAATAAAAAAAGAAAAGAAAAAAAAAAACTTATTTAACACAACAACTGATTAGAAAATAAATAAATTAAATTGATATAACTAGACTACATAGATAATAGATAGATAGATAGATAGATTTAATAGATAAATAAACAAAGAAAACAAAATAATTTGAAGTAAAAATGAAATAGGCTTTCAAGGACTGAAGGAACACTACACAAAAAATGATAGATAGATAATAATGATAGATATATTTAGATATATAGATAGATAGATAATAGATATGAAAAGACTTTGAATATAAATAAATAGATAATATTCTAGATATATAATTTCTAGATAGATAATCTATAGATAGATAGATAGAATTTAAAAAGTAAAAAAAATCTATATAAAAAAAAAAGCAAGAGATACAAAAGAAAGAAAGAAAGAAAGAAAAACTGTACATAACATGAACAACTGATTAGAAAATAAATAAATTAAATTGATATAACTAGACTGACATAGATAGATAGATAGATAGATAGATAGATAGATAGATAAGTTATAGATATTAGATATTGAAAAAGACTAGATAGATAGATAGATAGATAGATAGATAGATAGAAATAGATAGATAGATAGATAGATACATAGATATTGAAAAGAAGATGAGATAGATAGATAGATATATAGATAGATAATAGATAGATGAATAGATAGATAGATAGAAAGTGTGAATAAATTTGACTAAGTAAAAAAAAGTGACTAGGCACAAAAGGACTGAAGGAACACTACAAAAAATTAGATAGATAGATTGATAGATAGATAGATGAATTTTCTAGATAGATAGATAGATAGATAGATATGAAAAAACTGAGATAGATATGAACAGACTGAGATACATACATATGATAGATGTATAGATGAAAATACAAAGAATAAAATCTATAGATAAATGTAAAAGAGCAAAGGTAGAAAACTAGATGGAAAAGTAATGACTACAGGAAGCAAAAGAAAGAAAACTTAATATAAAAGAACGAACGATAGATAGATAGATAGATAGATAGATAGATAGATAGATAGATGAAATATATATATATACCGGGTGTAACAGCAAAATTGTCCAAATCCTGTACCAGCATGGGATAATGTCCATCCCACAAAATGTTTAATATCTAAAACAAACACTAAAATAATTAATTTTTTTTCTCAGCTTTTCAGATAAAACGTTTAGCTATCTTGACACTGTCTGTCGTAAGAATCACTGAAAAATTCTTTGAGTTCCTCAGGTAAGAAAAGAACAGGCTAAAATCGTTTTGTGTCAGCCCCACTATGTCTTCCCAACTGAGCAATGGTGAGAGGAAAAAGATCATTCAGGCCTTCAGTCGTGGTACCAACATTCAGACGCTGGCTTTCATCTGCAACGTCCATTCAAGAACCATCAAGAGAACGGTGAAAAAAGTTTAAATAAAAGAGGAACAGTACAAAGGAAAAATGGATCAGGAGGTCACAACAGAAAAAGGGATCATCATTTCAACGTAGTGTCCAATAGTGTTATAAAAACCTCGGAGAATTGTAGTAAGATATCTTTAATCCTTTCTAAGATACAACGGTTCAAAGTTTAATCTAAGAATTGACAATTTTGCTGTTAAATGATTTGGACCATTTTTATTGTTATACATATATATATATATATATATATATATATATATATATATATATATATATATATATATATATTTAAATACTTTTTTAATATAAATAATATCTTCAAATTTTTTTTGACCCCTATTTTTCTATCAAACATTGTAATCTATCTTTTACATAATTTTGTTAAAACAAAATTACAACTTCTTTCGATTCACTTCCGTCTCCCCTCCCTCTTTACCATAAAAAATCTTTTGAATATGTCTGCCTTTTTTTTTAAACTTTTTTCTCTTTCGATTCACTTTCCTCTCCCCTTTCTCTTTGCCTTAAAAACTTTTTTTGAATACGTCTGGGCCTTTTCCCCTTTTTCTCTCTTTCGATTCACTTCCCTCTCCCCCTCCCTTTTTGCAATAAAACTCTTTTGGATACGTCTGCTTTTTTTCCCACTTTTTCTTTCTTTTTCCCTTTACTTTATTTCCTTTCCTCACTATTCCTATATGTCACTTCCTTTTCTTTTACCACATAAAAATAGGTCAAGGTTAGGTCATCCTCCTACCCCAATTTAAGGCTTATTTAAGAGAGATGTAAATTTAACCCTCACTATATTTTGTATTGTCTCTTTAACCGCCACCTTCACCCTCCCTGTTTAATTACAAAAATTACACTACCCATCAATTTCTAATCAAATTTTTCCTCTCATTTCACTTGTTGGAAGTGTTACCTGATGATCCGAAATCCTTTAAAAAAGATTTTTGGTGAAATAAATTATTGTAATGGTACCTTAAAGTGGTCTGTTTTTCATTAAATATTAGCTCTGTTCTTCATTGATTGATATATATATATTTCATCCTCTTTGGAATTACCAATTCGGTTTACCAAATTCTTCATAACTTAAATATATATATATATATATATATATATATATATATATATATATATATATATTTTATATTATGAAACTTGAATTTATAAACAGGGTCATATCATTCATATACAGTTTCGGGGTTAGTGTATCTTATTGAAATTGTTTGCGAAGATGTATTCTTGCCATTTAAATCATTAACCTCTATATTTGTTTTTTTGTATGAAGAATTCATGTAATTATAAATTAAACTGAACTTAGATAGATAGATAGATAGATAGATAGATAGATAGATAGGTAGATAGATAGATAGATAGATAGATAGATAGATAGATAGATAGATCTGTATCTGTGCGTGCACGGCGACACATAATTCTGCAATTTAATATTAATCATAGCAAAAATTCCAGCTCAAAATCCAGCAGACATCTCCGTGTCAGTCTCTATAAAACCGAAAAGACTTGACAGAAAAGAAAGAACGAAAGAAAAGCAAGCATTAAAAATGTAGAAAGAAATGCCTAATTTCACAATTGACATGCTGTCCATATACGTAAATATCACACGCGCACACGTACACCTAGATGCCTTCTTGACACTTTTACTCGGGTTTCCAGCGGGAACTTTGTTCGGTATTTGTTTTTGCAACATTCGACCTGCCCTACCCAAGGGCGATATTTTGCCATCTTTAAAAGTTCGTCTTATATACTGTCAAACGCAGCACTTGAATTTGAGAACTTCACCTCGTATGTTCGCTAACAAAAGACAAGAAGCAGGCTATCTCACGGCCTGAAGTAACATCACGCAAACACATACATGCAAACATACATTTATATTGTAAAGTACTATTCAACTTTGTCCGCTCGAACACACTCAGGCGCGCAAACAGGCACACGTACACGCGTACATAGCCACGGTGACATAATGAATAGTAGCTCGGCATGAGAAATCGGCGAACCAGTTCGGGTTCGAGTCGAATTCGTTATATTCACTTACGTGCAAATACCCTTGGGAAAGGCATGAATCCAACTCTTCTGTCCCTAGATATAGACAGAACATATTTTGTCCTGTGGCATTCGTTACCAATACTCAATTCAAAATCTGACGAGTATCGTTTACGGAACTTGTGCCGCGAGTTCTTAGAAGTCGAATCTTCCAAAATTCAGAACCTGAGGAGTAACGTTTGGAAACCTTATGGCGCCACTTTTTTGTCGTCGATTCTTCCAAAATCAAAACCTTGGGAGTATCGTTTTGAGACCCTGTGGCACCAGTTCTTTGTAGTCGATTATTCCAAAATCAAACCCTGGGAGAGTATCGTTTTGGGAACTTGTGGAACCAAATCATTGTATTCTAATCTTCCAAAATCATAATCTGAGGAGTATCGTTTGGGGAAATTCTGGCACCAGTTCTTAGTAGTCGAATCTTCCAAATTTCAGAACGAGGAGAAACGTTTCGGTGCCATGTGACGCCATTTCATTGTAGCCGATTCTTTCAAAATCAAAACCTGAAGAGTCTCTTTTGGAGAGCGTGTGGCACCAGTTCTTAGTAGTCGATTCTTCCAAACTTCAAAACCTAAAGTGTATCGTTTAGGGAACTTGTGATGCGAGTTCCTTGTAGTCGAATCGTCCATAATCAAAACTTGAGGAGTATCGTTTGGTGACCTTGTGATGCCACTTCCAAAATTCAAAATCTGAGGAGTATCCTTTGTGAACCTATGACGCCAGTTCATTGCAGACGGCTCTTCCAAAATTCAAAATCTGAGGAGTATCCTTTGTGAAACTATGACGCCAGTTCATTGCAGACGGCTATTCCAAAATTCAAAGTCTGCGGAGTATCCTTTGTGAACCTATGACGCCAGTTCATTGCAGACGGCTCTTCCAAAATTCAAAATCTGAGGAGTATCCTTTGTGAACCTATGACGCCAGTTCATTGCAGACGGCTCTTCCAAAATTCAAAATCTGAGGAGTATCCTTTGTGAACCTATGACGCCAGTTCATTGCAGACAAAAATTCAAAATTCAAAGTCTGCGAGTATCCTTTTGTAACCTATGACGCCAGTTCATTGCAGACAGCTCTTCCAAAATTCAAAATCTGAGGAAAATCCTTTGTTGGCCTATGACGCCAGTTCATTTTAGAAGGAATTGCTATTCCAAAATTCAAAGTCTGCGAAAATCCTTCATAATCCTATGACGCCAGTTCATTGCAGACGGCTCTTCCAAAATTCAAAATCTGATGACTAACGTTTGATGACCTTGTAGCGCCAGTTCTTTGTAGTCTATTTTTTTTCTAATCAAAACATGGGGAGTCGTTTATAAATGGACCTTTTGATTAAATTCTTAATAGTCGATTCTTCCAAAATTCAAAATTAGATCAATATCATTTAGGGACCTTGTGGCTCCAGTTCTTAGTAGTCAACTCTTCCAAAATTCAAGTATCGTTTTGGGCCCTTTTGATGTCAATTCTTTGCAGTCGTCTCTTCCACAAAGTATTCATTTACTCATGCTCATTATGTATGTAATGCGTTGTTTTTCTATGTCCCTCTTTCTCTCAATCTGTCCTGTGAGTATCAGATTTTCGAAGCCTTTCTTCTGTACTGCGGAAATTGCATCTCTCTCTCTTCCTGATGTTAAGTATAAGTTTACTTTCTGTTTACACTCTCTTCAAAACCTCGCCGTTCTTCGCATGTTAAACCCATGGTATCCTCAGTATCTTTCTGTAGATCTACATTTGTGGTGCTTCAAGTCTCTTCTTCATCTTTGAGGAGATTGTCCAGCATTCACTGCCATATTGAAGGATGATATTTTTTAATCATTTTCTCGCACTCGCGAATGGGGCAAATAGATTTGTAAACACTATTGATCCTCCTAAGGGGGTTCGATCACAATTATACAAAAGATCTTATTGTCTCAGTGAGATCAACGTTGAGGTCTGAGAATTGATTACAAATATAATGGTCAAAACTTTGTCATAATCTTCAACAAAACGCGTTTCAATGAACATTTCTCCCAAGACAGACAATTTTTATATATATATATATATATATATATATATATATATATATATATATATATATATATATATATAATAGCAGCATTAATTTTTTGCCCATGCATGATTCAAAAATCGTACGACTCATACAGCAATCGCTATCATTAAAACTTAAAATATTTTTGAATTCTTCCTTGCCTTTAAAGGAGTGCCCTTTGCCGTGCTGATGTTGCTACATGCCTTAATTCTTGCCTATCTCACACTGCAAATTTTTTCGAAATCTCTATACTAAACATTAAATCTGTTACGAAAAAAAACTAAAATTGAACACAAAACGATCAGCTTTAAAAAAAAAAAAAAAAAAAAGTAACTGGAAAAAACGAATGAAAAAGAAATGTTAACAACAAATACACTTTTTTTTTACATCCAACCCAGTTCTGCGGAATCAGAATCAACGTTGAGTTTAAGCAAGCCTGAATGAGCCAATTGGAGTAAAGAGCCATGCAGATTTAAATTTTTCCCACTTGTGACGAATGCAGCTATCGATTTTTTTTATATGCTAGTTAACATTCGTGTCAATCAGCTGTTGGCTCTCACGCTGGCCAATAGAATCTGCCTGCCTATTCGTGGCAGCCAGCTATTATACTCAAAAGCCAGTACAAAAAACTAAAACTACATGAAAACTGCCGTAGAAGCATGAAAAATTCGATTATTTTCGACTATCGTTGGGAGTTGGGAAATGCAAAGTTGGTCTTGGCTTTCTCGCTAAAATTGGAGCATGTGCATAAATAAATTTTAAAGCAAATCCGACGAATATTGCGGCCGTGCATTAATTTACACACACACACACACACACACACACACACACACACACACACACACACACACACACACATCACACCTATCCTGCCTATATATATATATATATATATATATATATATATATAAATAAATCAATCGACTTTTTTAATATTTTTAATATTTGGAAATCATCTTCGAATACGTTTTCCCAACATCGCCCACGTGACGACGACGTGATCATATTTAAACGGAACACTGATCTTACATAAAAAATGTCAGTTATCTGTTTGGATTTGTTGTGCTCTTATGTCCATCGTCTTTTCGTGTTGAATTTTTATATGTTCTAATGTTAATTATGTTTAAATGAAAATGTCCATGAAGATGTTCTTAAATAGACCGAAACGTCCGACGTCGACTTTATATTAACATTAATACAGCATAATTGCATATTCAGATTTTTGTTTGTTTTTTTCTGTATATTTTCTTCATATATCGGATCTATATCCATATATTTGCTTACATATATATATATATATATATATATATATATATATATATATATATATATATATATCCAAATATAATCTATTATGAATATATAATAAGTTCCAATAACCAACAATTACTATTCTAAAAAGAGTGCTCAATACAGAGTATCATAGACTAACCTACTTATAAGATTTCCTTCCATTCGTCATCAACTAACTGCTGATATTCTCATTTAAGTTATTTTTATATTAAGAAATAATTTATGCCTTTTACAGCAGTGGGGGGGCTTTTTTCTTCTTTGTGTTTGTGTGTGTGTGTGTGTACGCTTGTATATGTGTGTATGTACGGCTGTATGTGTATGTATGTGCACGTATGTAGAATATCGTGGTTATTTATCTAGAAATATGATGATAATGGACACTACAAGTTGATTTCAAATTTGAAAAACCGAAATTTTTCATTAATTTTTTTAAATTCATGCGTCGGATTAACCTTTTCCCCCGTTAATGACATGTATACGCCAGCCACATATTGTGCAACAGCAAGGATCTCGGGACATATCAACAGGAATATTTGCTGACATCCTTCACCGTTGTTTTTCCTCTATAACTATATATATATATATATATATATATATATATATATATATATATATATATTATATGACGGATTTAACAGCAAAATTGTCCAAATCGTGTGACAGCATAATTGTTGAACCCACAAAATGTTTACTATCTAAAAATTGAGTTTATTTTTTACTGGTTTCTCATTAGGCGTTTATCCGTCTTGACACCATTTGTCGTAGGAAAATCGCTTTCACTTATTCAGCTAAAAAAAATAAAATAATTTAAAAAATCGTTTAGTTTTTCTTTTTGTTTTCCACCAATGAGCAACGGTGAGAGATTCCTAAAATAATCATTTAGGCCTTCAGTAATGGTTCCAATTCATATCATATATGGCTTCCATCTTCATTCAAAACACACAAAGTGCATTCAAAAACCACAAAGAGACGACGAACAAGTTTAACAAAAACGGAACAGTTGAGTTTTTTTTTTAAGTGGATCATATAGATATATACAAGAGGGATCATATATTTCAACTTAGAAAATAAAAATCAATTAGAAAAGATCCAACTTTTTATCCTTAAGACGCTTGGAAATTTGAGGGATTGTTTCAGCTATGACAGTTCAAAATTATAGGGAAAACAGACTTAAAATGAAATCGTACGTGAAACTTATTTTTTCAAAATAATAACTCTTTTACCGAAAGTTAGAAATTTTAGAGAGGGCGAGGATCATTTAAGAAAATGCGATCCTTTAATAAATATATATATATATATATATATATATATATATATATATATATATATAATTTATATTTATTTAAAATATGATTCCATATGCTACATAAGAGTGCTCATGTTTCAAAACAAAAAAAATCGAAAACTTCAATATAATTATTTGAATTAAATTGACATTTCCTTTTCTCTAGTCGACCATCTTCAGGACATATTCATAAAACATAATTAACATTAGACTATATTTAATTCAACATGAAAAGACGATGGACATAATAAAGACTAATCAAAACAGATTACTGACGTTGACATTATATTTTGATTTTTTAAAAAAATTTAAAAATGCATATTAGGATTTTTTTTTGTTTTTTTTCCATATATTTTTCTTCATATATCGGATATATATCCATATATTTATATATATATATATATATATATATATATTTTTATACACGTTTCATTAAATAATATAGACAAGTGTTGTCTATTTATTTTATGTAAAATTTTTTCGTATCTTCTGATAAGTTTGATAACATTATCATTAAAAAAAAAAAAAATTCACAATATTTATCCATTATTTTTTAATATAATCTAAGCTTTCGGCTTACTCAAGCCATTATCAAAGATGTAAATTACAAACATATCAAATAATATACGGACACGACAGTGATGATAGTCTGTCATTGTTTAGTTTACATAGTGGATCACTAAGCAACGATGAACACGCGCATATAAGACGCTAGAAGCGAAAATCGCACCGCATCTCATGACGTCACACATGACTACACGAGAGTGAATTGTAGAATGAAATAAGGAAAGCCGTTGGTATAAACCAATGGCTTCTGTTACCAATTATAAAATTATAGACATTTAAGAATATTTGTAGAGATTCCATAGTTGATTTTGTTTAGGTTGGGTTTTAACTGTTTGATGTATAATGCTTCAAGTATTTTTAGTTTTTGTCTATTGTTTTCATGTCGAAGTATAGTTGTGTTTTCGACAAGTATTTTACGGAATTGTTGTGTGGGCAGGCATGTTGTTTTAAATGCCTAAAAAATGTTAGAGTTTTCATTAAAATGTAGTGTCAAGCGTCGTGAAAAGAGTTTGTGGTGTGACCAACATAAATATTATTTAATTTAATGGAGATACACTCTCCCAAAGGGCACTTGAATTTATAAACTATGTTGGTTTTTTTGCAAATCGCTTAACCGGGGGAGAAGAATCATTATTTTCAAGTATTAAGTTGGATATACTAGATTTAGTGTAGTATATGATTAATTTAATTTTTTTGAAATTAGGATCTGTAGTTGATATATTAAATTTACTAAATTTTTTTTTAGTATATTTTCATCTTGTTTATAATTAGTATGCATTTGATTACGATATAGGAGATTAATATATTTGAGATCAGTAGAAGCAGTATTTCATATGTACAATTTGCTTATTATTGAGATTTCTAAGAAAGCATCTTATTTGTTCATCAACTATATAGTTTGGAAAGCTATTATTAATAAGTGTCTGTTTTATATTCTTTAGTTCACTGTTTAAAAATCTGTTTGGTGGATGAATTAAATTCTGCACGATGTATTAGATTTTTATAATTGCTATTTTGTAGTAATATGGGCATTCGCTCTTGTAGTTAAGTGTACATGAATTTATGCTTGTAGGTTTTTGTATGGCGAAATAGTCAATTTATTATTATTTGTGTTTATCAATATGTGAAGGAAGGGGATTTTATTATTAGTATTGAGTTCATATGTGAATTTAAGGACAGAATTATTTTGGAACCGTTTTTAAAATATGAATTATTTCATCTGTATTTTTAACTAACATAAGAATATCATCAACGTATCTTAAACCCGATTGATGATATATATATATTCAAATATAAATTTGATCGAAGAGTAAGATTTCATTAATTTAAAATTTAATTCAATAAAAAGTAAACATTAATATTTATTTATCATTCAGTGTTACATTAGAACATGTACATATTCCATTACAAAACTAAAATTTTGTTTCAACGTTTTTTTAACGTTGAAAAATATAGGATATATATATTTATATATGAATATAATAAATAAATAAATACAGATAATTTAGATTTATTAAATTATTTTCTCCTTTTGAGAAAAAATAAATAATTTTCAGGTTTGGATGGTGCCTTTCGTTTTTATTTATTTTTTGAAAAAGTAGGGGAAATTATGGAAAAATTCTTGATAATTAATTTAAGATATATTTTTTTTCTGCTTATATAATCTCGATTTCAAAATTTATCACTTGCTATTTAAAATTGATTTACAAAACCAAACTGACATTGAAATTTACATAAAAATTTATAAATTTTTTTGGAGTTCTCTGAAAATTATTAATGACGAAGCTGATCATATTTGATTCAGTCTATAACTTCAAACCCATTTAACATAATGATATTTGTATTATTTTTACACCTTTTTCAAAATGATACTTGTATATTTTTTTTTTTAGATGAAAAATATTGAACTTTCATTTTGTCTTTATAATTTGTCATTGTAATATGAGTAGACGTCCAAAAATATTTGTCAATAAAGCATATATATTTTTTAAAATTTATATTTATTTATTCTATATATATTTTATATATATACTATAACCTGTATTGAACTCACAAATAAATGGGCCATTCACTTTTCTAACCAACAGCCTTTATCCATATTATATCTCCTTGAGGACATCTGGGTATGAATTTTGGTGGAACGAAACCTAATGTTTTCATATAATATTTTTTTATATTTGAAAATTTTGCAATTTTGCTGTTATCATTGCATATATAGAAATGAGTTCAATACATAAATATAGTTTCAAATTTAGAACTTTCAGATATAAAATTAATTGATAATATATTTTCTGTATATTTTAAACATGGATTTTATATACTATATAAATATCTTTAAGTTGAGCGAAATAAAGGGTTCAGTTCGATATTCCAATCAATTGAAGAAATTTTTTAGTACAAATGCTGAAACGTTGTTATATATATGGCGACAAAGATAAGGACAATAGTCCGAGTAATGTAAATAAGATAGATAGATTTTTAGATAATGAAGGAAATTAAATAGATAGAAGACTGAGGCAGTCAGATATTTATAGATAGATAGATAAATAGATAATAGATAATGAACTCAATGAGATAGATAGATTATGAAGACTGGCGATAGATATATATATAGATAGATATAGTTATATATAGATATATATTATATAAATGTATAATGAAGGAAATTAGATAGATTTTTTAAAATAGATAGATACATATATAGATGGATATATAGATTAATAGATAGATATATAATGATCCGATAAAAAATAATTTATATAACTGTGACTGACAGATTTATAGATTTAGATAAATATTTTTAAAATAGATATATTTAGATATACATTTTGAAGGAAATCTAAATTATATTTTTCTTATAGACAGATTAGATAGATAGATATGAATGGATAAAATGGATTTTATAGAAATTTTTAATGAACAAAATGATTATGATAGATATTTATATAAATAATAGATAGATAGATAGATAGATAGATAGATAGATAGATAGATAATGAAAATAAATTAGATAGATATAAGACTTTAATAGATAGATAGATAGATGAATAGATAGATAATGAACGATATTTTTCGATTTAGATGAATAAAACTGCGACAGACAGATAGATAATTATTAATCTGTTCTCCAATTAAATCGAAATGAGATAGATAGATAAAACTGCGACAGATAAAATAGATAGATAATGAAGGAAATTAGATGGATATTTGATTTTAAATAGATAGATGGATAGATACATTTAGATAAATAATGAACGATATGAGATAGATAGAAGATTACATTTCATTGATATTCGATTTTAGATAGATAGATAGATAGATGGATAGATAGATAGATGGATGAATTAAAAATAATGATTTGAGATAAAAATATTAAATTGCGACAGATGAATAGATGGATTTTAGATAGATAAATAGATTTTAAATATATATATAATATAAATATATATATAATGAACGATATGAGATAGATAAAGATTTTTTAAATACATAATAATTAATTTGTTGTTCATAAGAATTGCACAGACTCAGGTCTACCCTGTTGACTTCTTTCCCCGGATCCAGTGGCGAGGTTGGGCGTCCAAAAATGTAATCGCCATTTAATCAGTATCCTAAATCGGTTTAACCGCTTTTCGATTAATGGAAGTTGAAGGTTGTCGATATATTTCTTAATGCGCTGTTTGATGGAAACCCTTTCAGGTTGAGTTTAATATCAAATAATTAAGTCTTGCGCAGATGAAATTATTTGGTGTTAGGTTTTGCGGCTGCCTTATCAGCAAACAGAAACGCTCTGGCCAACAGTTCCAGCAATGTGTGGCCTTTTGGCCTGATTACTGCATACAACTCTTAGAAAAAAAAATTAATCGAAGGAAACTGACGAAGCCCGATGTTAAAATAAGGATTTCATCCATACTCCGATCCTCCGGGTGACGAGGTAGCGTCTCACGCGCACACATATAAGCAGGTGATGAATTATTTTCCGCTCTACAACGCCTTTCACACGGACGACACGTCGCAAGCCTCTGGCTTCTCTATCGTCATTTCCATGGAAAATCGATAGAAGGCTGTGCAAATATTCGATCCTGACTTGGCGTCTCGACTTCCGTCCCTTTCTCACCGAGGTGACGTGTCTTCCCTCTGTCTTTTCTCCAAATATCTTCATGACAACTGCTCGAACGTTTTTTCCTTGGTACCCCGACTACGTGAATTTAAACGTGCTACTAGATTGGCACTTAGGTCCCACACTTTTACTGCTGGCATGGCTAAATGTAACCGCCACTTCTACTCCAATAGTTTCTTCTCTCGCACTTCCCACCAGTGAAACTCCCTTCCGGTTACATGCTTCCTTGATAAATACAAAAAAAAAATAAATGCAACGTCAATCGCCATCTTCTGTCTTCTCGAATCCCGTTTATCTTTTTGTCTTTTCCTCAATCTCCCTATACGCAATCTTTTCTTTCAATTCCACTCCCTGTAACCCCCTGCGCATTTCCGCTTTGCTTGTGGGGAAGTAATAAAAAATGTGTTGAGATGAACTTTATTCTATAGTTCTTTCTTGGTTTTCAAAATTAAAACCCAATGCAACACAAGATTCTAACAAACTTTGACTTCATTCTTTTATCCATTCCATATAGCAAATATAAAGTTCCACTAAGGCAACTTTTTTCTACTAACTGCTGCTTTGTGGAACCAACTCCCCAGAGGCTGCTTCCCGCACATTACAATCTTAACCTATTTGATCTGAGGTAATCGTTATCTTCAAGACATATCCGCGTAAATAATGCCTTGAGGACACATGGCACAGTGGATAAAGGTGTTGGTTAGATCCAGTGTGTGAGTTCAATTCCCGGTTAAGGCAATGGAGAACTTTCAGAGGGAAATTAGCAGGAGATAACTGATAACTGACATCCATTAAACATGACACGTGGAACTAGAACAGTCTACCCCAGTGAGCTTTGATAAAGGGTCCAGTTCGGCCGAAACGTTGTAAATAAATATGAGGACAATAGTCGAATAAATAAAAAAATAGTGTATTCGAATATCTCATCTCAAAATATAGACAGATACTGAAAGGCCGAAACGTTGTAATAAATATGGTGACAATAAAAATAAAGTAAATAGTGTACATAATACCTCATCTCAGAAATATAGACAGATACTGAAAGGCCGAAACGTTGTAATAAATATGGTTACAATAGTTCAAATAATGTAAATAGTGTACATAATACCTCATCTCAGAAATATAGACAGATACTGAAAGGCCGAAACGTTGTAATATATATGAGGACAATAGTCCGAATAATGTAAATAGTGTACATAATAACTCATCTCAGAAATATAGACAGATACTGAAAGGCCGAAACGTTGTAATAAATATGGTTACAATAGTTCAAATAATGTAAATAGTGTACATAATACCTCATCTCAGAAATATAGACAGATACTGAAAGGCCGAAACGTTGTAATATATATGATGACAATAGTCCGAATAATGTAAATAATTGTACATAATAACTCATCTCAGAAATATAGACAGATACTGAAAGGCCGAAACGTTGTAATAAATATGGTTACAATAGTTCAAATAATGTAAATAGTGTACATAATACCTCATCTCAGAAATATAGACAGATACTGAAAGGCCGAAACGTTGTAATATATATGAGGACAATAGTCCGAATAATGTAAATAGTGTACATAATAACTCATCTCAGAAATATAGACAGATACTGAAAGGCCGAAACGTTGTAATAAATATGGTTACAATAGTCCGAATAATGTAAATAGTGTACATATTACCTCATCTCGGATATATTGACAGATACAAAAGAAAACTATACTTTGCCTCTAACCCTTATTTTGGCCTTGTGCCACATTTTCTGTATTGATATAATAAATATCGCTCTTCTTTATTGTACCAAGACTTTTTTTTTTAAATTTAAGCACTGTACTAGATTAGGAACAAAGTCTCATCAATTTACAATTGAATTGGATGTAACTGTAAGTTCAATGCTAGCCGTTTCTTCCCGAGCTTTTTGAACTCTTTTCCGGCTGTATACTATCCAGGTAATTTTTATCTTCAAATAATTAAATGAAGTGCCAACCATTATCTACTCTATTCGTGATTACTCTTCTATTGTTTTCTTCCCTTAGTAATAGTTCTGCTTTCTAATTCTGCCAAAACCCAGTAACCTCTTCTTTTTTGTGTCATTGCTGCTTTGTTTGGAGTGAATTCGATTAACCCTAGAACACTAACCATCAATTAAAGTTACACCGCTACTAACCATGGGTATATCATACCCGATTTTGAAAATACCAAAAAAAATATTAAATTTAAATATTTATTTGAAATATTTTACATGCTGGCACTTCAAACTTTGTACTTTGAGTTAACATTAATAGGAACTGAAAAACATATTATTTAGGTCAGGTACTGAAAATTGTAATTAAAAATAGGAAAATGTGCGCTGGGTACTATATACCTATGGTTAGTGTTCTAGGGTTAAAAATTTGCGCTGGGGTACTATATACCTATGGTTAGTGTTTTAGGGTTTAAAAAATACCCGTTTCCAGTCTAGTTCATTACATTCACTTACTTGTTAATTCCCTTGGGAAAGGTACGAATTCATCTCTTCTCAGATGTGGGTAAGGCTTATAACTGAGGACCTAGTGTATGGACCGAGAGAGAGAGAGACACGAATCATATTGCGTGGTCTTCACCTAGCGGTCAAGCTATCTAGAAGCTCACTAAAAGAATCACCTGAAAGAAGAATCAAGGCCTGTTCATTCTGTTACTTAGCACCCCCCCGCAAAAATTAATGATTGAAGCAGAAATTGGGTGACTAATGATGATGATGATGTTGTTGATGATGATGATGATGATGAATACCGGGTTGGTGTAAGGTCAGTTGAGTATGGCAGACAAGAACATGTGGGGATAAAATAAAAAATTAAATAAAAATACAAAATAAAATACAAATACAAAATAAAATAAAAGTACAAAGATAAAATAAAAATACAAAATAAAATAAACATAAAAATCTCCCAGGAGTCCTGTGACACGAAAGACAATTTACGCATGTGCAAAAAAGAGAGATTTCCTGGCCCCAAAAATAAACTAGAAGAATCTATCTTTTTCTCTGTTGGACCTTTGACTGGTGAACACGTGCCAACTGTTCGGGAAGGAAATTCCCCAACAAGAGGTCATTGGAATCCAAAAGAAGGAAATAAAACCAGTGTCCTAAACTGTCCCTCTAGTGTCTCCGTATCCTTCTGTCTTTTCTTTGTCTATTTATTTCAACGACGAAGGCAATTCAACAAGTTTTAGATGTTTAGGTGAAAGAATCAACCCAGCACTAATAGCCATAACATCCATAAACAGACCAACCGACTTCCATATCTTTTCACTGTGTTATCCTTGCTATATGCGTCCTTGCGTTGTTATGGAGAAAAGCAACATTTTCCTTTATTCCACTGTGTATGCTAGACTGTGGTGCAAATGCTAAGGTATGTTTAGTACACACCAAATTTATTCTTAACTGTTACCCAGGATTAGTAGTTAGACCTATATATTCGTTATTAAAATTAGTTTCCGAAAATAAAAATTACTTATGAGTCTAACTAATACATATATATCCGAAACATACTCGTTTATAAGGCAAATATAATAGCTTCATCCACATGTAAAAACAAGGCTAAAAATAATGTAAGCAAGATTAATAAAAAAAGGAAAAGCCAACAGTCAACTCTGAATACGGCCACAATGTGCTGACCGTGTTTGTAAAATAAAACATTCCTATAACGCTAGATACATACAGAAAAAATCCATACATATAGTTATAAGAAAAAACAAAATTATACGTAAATAAAAAATAAATAAAATTATAAGAGCACATGAAAAGTTAAATAAAAAAAACTTAAATGAAGTACCTTTTCAGTCGTTTTTAATGAAACGTGTATAAAAAGGATTGCCTATATATATATATATATATATATATATATATATATATACCGGATTTAAAAGAAAAATTGCCTAAATCATGTAAAAATGATAAAATATAGCGACAGCCTGATTCGTGCTTAAATGAAATTGTCAGGCCTGACGATTGCGTTTAAGCATGAAATAGTGTCGACTTCAGTGACTACTCATATATATATATATATATATATATATATATATCATGTGTGCGTGCGTGTGTGTGTGTGTGTGTGATAAGCTACCAGAAAATCAGAGGAATTTGAATATTAACTATTTTTTCGCATTTGATCTGATGAAGCCCAATCTGCGAAATGCATAAACGGATGTTTTTTGAAACATTTAACGTTCATGAACGTTCTCCACATTGTTAATAATTTACAACTCTGTCGGGATCCTATGCCAAAATTTATAACATTTTATTATTTATTTAGACTTCATCTTCTGCTTTGTGACTGAATCGTTAACAGCACATTAGATCAAATGAACATTGGGGTTATAGGTTCGATTCCTGCCAGAGGAGAAAATATTTTCTACGAAATTTCTCTAAAATTCAGGCTGTGAAATGTCTTTAATACTGTTTATTAAAAAAAACACACACACTATTTACTTAAATAAATTGTATGTATTAAAATAACCTATAAACAGTATATATATAAGCGAGACTCTTCGCGTAAGCGAATTGAGTCACTGTCAGTCACTGAGCATGCTTACAAAAATAAATACGCTAAAAATCTACCTCCATTCGTGCGACGGCTTAGTGGTTAGAAGCTCCGACTGACACCAATTCAGTCGGGTTTCGATCCTAGCTAGAGGCAACCGGATGTCTAGCCGCACTGATGAGCTGTAAACAGCGAAACAGTCTGTCTGTGGATGACATTATATATATATATTAAGTTTTGGAATATTTTGCAAAATATTCCTAAACTTAATAGAAAAACACTTCACTGAAGAAAACAAATTATCAAAAATATTTAACAAAAAAAACGTAAAGATCAGTTACAGCTGTACATATATATATATATATATATATATATACATGTGTGTGTGTGTGTGTGTGTGTAATATATTATATATATTATTATTTATATATTATATGCGGGGTACTTATTAGAAAGCGCTCAATATCAGAGATAGATCTAACATATTTGGTGAAACGCAGGGTCACTAACTCACAACAATCCAACCAAATATATATATATATATAGATATAGATATATATATTATCCTTCCTTAAATTCTGTTCTACCAGGTGTAACAGAAAAATGGTCCGAATTTAAGGTTAAGCTTTTAACTGGTGTATCTTATGGAATGATTAAAGATATCTTACTGGAATTCTGTGCGGTATTTAGAACACAACTTGACGCTGCTTTGAACAATGAGAATGCATTTAGCTCTAAGTTGAAATGATGATCCCTCTTGCTATTATGACTTCCGGGTCCGGTTTTCCTCTCTACTGTTCCCTCTTTTTTTTAATTTATTCATCGTTCTCTTGATGGTTCTTGAATGGACTTTGAAGGTGAAAGCCAGTGTATGAATGTTCGTACCATTACTGAAAGTCTGAATGATCGTTTTTTACCTCTCACCATTGCTCAGTTGGGAAGACAGTGGGACTGACACAAAACGATTTTAACCTGTTCTCGTTCTAGCTGAATAACTCAAATAATGTCAAGATGTCTAAACGCCTTATCTGAAAACCTGGGAAGAAAAAGAAATCAATTAGTTTAGTGTTTTTTTTTTTATTTATTTTTTTAGATAGTGGGATTTGCAATTATCCCATGCAGTTACACGATTTGGTCGATTTTGTTGTTACACCCGTGTACATATATATATATATATATATATATATATATATATATATATATATATATATGTATATATATTATAATATATATATAAATATATATGTATATAAATATATATAAAATATATTTATATGGATATATATATATATATATATATATATATATATATATATATATATATATATATATATATATTTATATATATATATGTGTAGACTATCTATGCCATATATATATATATATATATAGATATATATATATAGATATAGAGAGGGAGAGAAAAAAGAAATACTTTCCTCAATGTATATATCCGATAGCACTCTGTTTGTCTCTATTTGAGTCTCTCTCTCTCTTTTTATACTCTCTCTCTCTCTCTCTCTCTTCGATCTCTCTCTATGTTCCCATTTCCCAAATCTTTCTCACACTGAGGTTCTTTCTCTATCTTTATTTCTCTGTATATTACTCTCTCTCTCTCTTAATCTCTCTTCCTCTCTCTCTCTCTCTCTCTCTCGTTCTCTCTCTATTCTTCCCTCTGCTCTCAGCGTGACCATCTCCTTATCCAGTTCTTCTTTTTCACAATGGCTATGTGTTCGCAAAAACATCAATTCTCTATTCTCTACGGCAAATCACGACTTCATGAATCGAAATCTGTACAAAGTAAGAGAAACCCAGCCTGCCATCTATTTGCTTTGCTGGTGACACAGTCACGTTTCTTTCTGAAGATATCGATCTCTTCTAAGCTGTCATTGGAATATCAAACTTCTATTGCTACAATATTTTTAAGGTGGTGAGTCAACGACATGGAATACATTTCTTGAAAACTTAGGTTCAGTTACCTACAGTGAGAACGGAAGTGGACATTTGCAGTTTTTTGGAACACATCCCCAGAGTGGTATGTGCTATATCTCGTCTGGAAGCAGACACCCTCTTGATTTCAGAATTGATCCAACTTTTATTCACACCAAGTTTTTTGTTATGCTTTGATGGTTGGAATTTAATCAAAACTTGAACATATTTAATAATTTATTCTTAGACGATCAATTCTAGATTTTATTTTTTCCCTCCTATTCTTGCTCGGAAAGTTGTTGGAATTTTATTGAAATTAATCCTTTAAGTGACAGACAAATTAAAATTGACATTCCTTTAAAAAAAAAATATCGTAAATTCGCAGGATCTACTAACAAAAAAAAATGACAGCGCCCGCATTTTATTTTAGTGTAAGTTACCATAATTCCCCATGTATAATACGCATTTTTTCTAAATAATAATAATCAAAATCAGGGGTGCGTATTATGCACAGCTACAAAAAATCTTTAAAAAATTGCCGTAAAATAAAATAAGAATTATCATAAAACTAAATGAGAATAATATTATTCTATGTTTAAAACCATTTTTAAAAATTAGATTAAGAAAACGCTGGCCGTAATGAAATTGGAGAGGTACAATTTATAGGGTTTGATTACAAAACAAGGGGTGCGCATTATGCATGAGTAGAAGCATTTCCCACACTTTCAGCACAATTTTTGGGGTGCGTATTATGGATGCGTATTATACAAGAGGAATTACGGTAATTTAAATCTGTAAAATAACTTTTTTTCCGGGGATGATCCGAAAAGAAAAATTGTTCATAACGTGTTTTTTGATTCCCATTACCCATCGGGGTCGTAGGGGCAGCACACGTACTGCATCCGCGGCAAAAGTCGATTTTCTTGAACAAGACAGCCTGATGGAGCCTAACACTCTCCAGGCAGGTATTGAATTCAAAGTTACCTTTTCCTAGACCGGTTGCCACACAGGAATATAGAACTTAGTCTGCCCTGCTATTTACCTATAGTTTGGGGGTAAGAGTAGAAGAGATGGATTCATGCCTTCTCACTATAATATTAGCACGTAAGTAAATGAAATGAATCCGACTGGAATTCGAACCAGGCTCTCCGATTCCTCAATCCACCTGGAACCCTACACCTGGTAACAAATATCAATTTTCAATAGAACATTCCGTTTATCATATCAGAAAATCATGATCTAGACTTCTATTTTTATTTTATTTTATTTTATTTATTTATTTTTATTTTTTCATTTTTTTGCAAGTGGGATGGGTGTTGAATCTATTGAAACTGACACCTTCCGACAAAAAGAAATCTAAATGGGTCAAATGCAAATTTCATGCCTTTTCTCAATTTTGATAAATTCTAGTTTTAAAACCCCTATGTTTTTACATTGGAAATGTATGGACTGAACATGTGAGCGATGTAGAAACTTTTAAGATAATGGCTAAAAAAATTTTATTTTTATACATCAAGAAGATTCATAATAAAATTTCTAATAATATTTAATGAAAAAAAGGGCTTGAATATCTGATATACACAAAAAAGTTTGAAGGCAAGCGAATAGAAATGTATAACGAATAAAAAAACTATATTTAACCATTTTTGCCTTAATGGTGGAGTAGGATTTGGGAGAATCTAACGAAAAGAAAAATTTATTAAAAATAACAAAATACAATTTGAATTGCTGAAATGAAAAAAATGATTACCAAAGTACCAAAGGGACACATAGATAAGTTACAAGCAAAATCGACAAAGAAAACATTTTTTAAGTATTAAGAAACAACAAATTATAATTAGAAACAAAAAAAGAGTACTGAACCAATATGTTGTAAAAAAGGGGTTTTGCTTTTTCATAAAAAAATGGACTTTCCCATATGTGTGATTTGTAAAAAAAACAATACCCGGAATTCAGATTACAGTCGCTCAAAAATCTTGAACGACAGATCGGTTGAACTCTCTGCCTTCGGGCTCGTCTTGAACCCTCTTAAAACTAAGCCGAAGGGCGGATTCTCTTTCATTAGGTAAACATATATATGAACCCGTTTATACTTTTCAATTCATCAAATTTTTTTGTTAAATAATATTTGTACGAAATTAAAAAAAACCTTGTGCTTCACATGACGCCCTCGTCAGTCGTTCAAATCGATCGGTTGAACTCTCTTTTTCGGGTGGGGAGGAACCCGAACGAGGCTCCGCCTTTAAGGGCGGAATTTTTTTCTTTCAGGGAAAATGGTTTTTGAGCCCGTTTATTTGGTTCAATGGGCATATTTTGGGGCCGAGCCCAATTATTTGATTTTTTTTCTTAAATAACCGACCTTGTGTCACATGATGCCCCCAAACCAGGGGGGCATATTCTTGGACAGGCCCACGGGCTCAGAGATCTTTATTAAACCGTCCTTGTTATCTCATTTTCTGCCCACGTGGAGGGATGACTAAATATAGTCAGACAGTCAGTCAGAGTGATACGGTGATACAATGAGAGAGTGAGAGTCACAGTTGCGAGCACGTAGACTCAGAAGGAAGTCCTACTTCGATACTGAATTTCCCAGACTGTATATATATTATTATTGCTACTAACCGCATTTCTGGATCTACTAACCGTATTACCATTTGTATTATTACGTCAATACATTTCTTTGCTATATTTCATTCCTGCGTTTGTCATTCATTTTGAGACCGGATTTCATCCCGAAATCCACAACAGTAATATAAGTCCACATACATGTCAGTGAATGCTGGACAATCTCCTCATAGATGAAGAAGAGACTTGAAGTAACAGAAATGTGGTTCTACGGAAGGATGTTGAGGATACCATGCATTGAATATGTGAGCAACGACAAAGTACTAGAGACAATGGGAAACAAAAATGACACGTGCTTAATATCAGAAAGAGAGAGTTGATATTTCTGTCATATCATGAGGAAGGATTGCTTATAAAATCTGTTACTTCCAGGACAGGATCAGAGGAAAGCAACGCACAACCGACCTGATAAGCTTGAACGAATGGATGGCAGAACAGTGTCCGAGAGAGATATAACAAAAGGAGAAAACTTATTAAGCGCTACAAGAGTCATGAAAATTTGGAGAGCCATCATCGCTAACAGCCTGAAAGGACATGACACATAGAAGAAGAAGAAGAAGAAGGAGGAGGAGGAGGAGAAGGAGAAGGAGGAGGTGGAGTAGGAGGAGGAGAAGGAGAGCAACAACAACAACAAGAATGATTTCGAGAAAATAGATTGTGTATAAGGTTTAGCAAAATGACAAAAAGACATCATTTTGTAAGAACAGGAAATTGTGGAGAGCCATAATTGCCAACGTCCTGAGGGGACACAGCACATAGAAGAAGAAGAAAAAGAAGAAGAACAAGAACAAGAACAAGAAGAACAAGAACAACAGCAACAGCAGCAACAGCAGCTGCAGCAACAACAACAACAATGATTTCGAAAAAATGGATGGCGTATAAGGTTTAGCAAAATAACAAAAATACATCATTTTGTAAGAGCTACGAAGGACAGGAAACTGTGCAGAGCCATAATCGCCAACATCCTGAGGTGACACGACACATGAGATTTGTTTTTATATTATAGCCTATCTTTAGTTTACCACGGTTGACACTGAGTCTTGCCAATGGGTTTAATTCCGTTTCTTTTGGGCTAGACCCAAATTTTTAAGTGAATTTCAGAGACACTACTTAGCCAGATGCCCATAGATTTATTCAACCACATTTTTGCTATTTTGTTCATCTACAGATGTAGTTAAGAATAGGAAGAAGTAAGGATTAAACATCAACAGCAAGAAGACAGAATGCATGGTTGTTAGCAAAATGGGCAGCCCAAAATGCAAATTACAAATCGGAGATAACAAAAATCAAAGAGGTACAAAAATTTAAATATCTTGGAAGTGTTCTAACAGAGAACGGAAAATGCGACACTGAAATCCAAAGACGCACTGGGATAGCCAAAGATGCCTTCCAAAAGCTAAATTCTAAACAGGCGAATGGTAGACATATAGACATCCAAGATAGATTCCGGAGAGAAAAATTGTTTCCTTTATATAATCATTACCGACTTTCTTAGCAGCTGATTAAATTTTTCAACTTCAAAATGATAATAATCAACTTCAAAATGGACTTATTTTCAACTAAAAAATGGATTAATCAACTTCAAAATGGATTAATCAACTTCAAATTGGAAAACAACTTCAAAATGAGAAATAATCAACTTCAAAATTGGATTAATCAACTTCAAATTGAGAATTAATATAATACTAATAAATTTAATATTTATTCTTTTATTTTTACTTAAAAGGGATAAAAAAAACATAAACATTCCTAAGAAATTTATTTAAAAAGATTACATCATCTAAGTTAATTACTGAGGAAGTAATCTCTGTATTCCAGATACGAAGTTAGTGCAAGTCTCAGGGGAAATATCATTAATTGCCTCGGAGATCATCCTTCTAATTTGCTGAGGCGGAATTCTTTAGTAGTTAAAAATCTCTGGCCATCACCTCTTAAAAATCCCAACATTTGAGTCTACCATACTTCTTTTTACGTCAGCTTTAATGACTGACCAAACCTTTTCAATGGGACAACATCGGACTATAGGGGCAAGTCTGAAAATTTTTTGTTGCCTAAATTCATCCATCCTCCTCAACAACTTTTTCTTTCTGTATGACTGTGACGTCGTCCCCGGTCGCAGCGTCGACTGTGTCGTTCGATCCCGTTCGCGGCGCCAATTGTGACGTCACGTGCTCCCCAGGCTCTGATATCCTGGTCACAGACAGCACCAACTGTGACGTCTTCGCCGCGGCGTCAGCTGTTCGCTCCTCGCTGCTCCAAACGTGACGTTCTAACCCTTTGGTTAGATTGATACCAACCTCGCCGTTCCCAACCCGCTTCCAACGCCTGGTTACCAGGGTAACTGCACTGATCTCCAGTCTGCCTACCCACGTTGTGAATTGATCTTAGACAGACGAGATCAAACAGGGGTTGGGGCCGTAATGCAAGTTGAGTCCAACGGGGGTGATAACACACAATTATGTATAAAAGAAAAGAAAATAAAAACTCACAAGGTCCAAGGTATCAAAGAAAAAAGGTAACAAACTTTTTATGTCTATTTGCTCGGTACATAGGACTATGTCTACTTCCCGACCCGTTCTGTGGATTGTGGCACGACGCTTTTACTAGGCAACTTTAAGGCTTCAAGTTGTCTGCTCTCTAAGAAATTTGTGTTTCGGTGTGTCTTTGGACGAAAGTCGAAAAAAAAAACAAACTTATTTCTGTGGTCTGATTCTAAGTCGCTCTTCAAACTACTTGTTCTTGGTTGAAGAAGAGTCCAGAAGTGTGCGTGAATCTTGGTCAGCTATCTTGACGCGGTTTCAACACTGGGCGCTCATCTCTGCTTGTCGTCCACGGCTGAACTCTTTCGCCGTCCGCTGCTTTCTTCTCTTCAAAATTACTGGTCACTCTCTCCGCCGTCGTCGCTAACTTCTTCTTGGGTTCGAACTTTCACTTCGGGGTTGGGTCGGACGAACTTCTTCCGCTTAGGCCAAACTCCTCTCTTGCCCGCAACGAACGAACCTGATTTCTGTTTCTCGGTTGGGGTTTCGTTTTTATTGACGCCGTCAAAACTGGGGTGGGTCTGTCGGCACCAGGGGTTTCTTCGATAATTCTAAATACGTATCCACCCTTCTTATTTCTGGTTAGGGATTTTCATTTTTTCCATTTTCGGTAACTTTCACTTTCTCACTCCCACTCCTTTACTGTGCCTCTGAGGGGCGTGTACCCGCTTCCCCGCTTCTTCGTATCGGCTCCTTACACTTACACTTCTGACAAGGGCGTCGACCGATTCTCCTCGTGCGTCACGTGACCGCTCTCGGCCAATGAGGTCCTGGTCGGGTATCTTTCCTCCTCCTTCGTGTGTCATGTGATCTTATTTAGCCAATGACGTCTTTAGTCGGGCGTGGACAATCCGTGGCTTTGTTTTGGGAAAGAAATACCTTGCTTAAAAAAAAAAAATATTAATTTAAATCGCCCTTATCATGAGCGACTGAGATGACACTCTTGGTTTTTTTAACGTGGTATTTGTCAAGCAGTTTATCGCTAATTGGATATGATCTAAGAAAGGAATTTCTCAGACCTGTTGGCGTTTCTGAAACGGAATAAAAAATATTTCATTTTTCCTTCGGCTCGAAGGTCTGATAATAAAAATCTTTATTATCTCAAAAAAAATTTTTCAGCGACATCATCTTTGTGTGGGCTTTTTCCAATTCTGGAGACTGTCTGGTTTTTTCGTATTAATGGTTTGTCTTCATATCCTTAGATACACTTCCCCACCCACTTAGACCTTTTACTATCATCCAATGACACAATTTCCACTTATCAATATTTTCATTGTCCCTAAACTTCGTTTCTTCTTTTCCTTTTGGGTGACAACCAATTGATAACAAACTTCCATTTTTCGTGGATCTCGGTCAGATGCTTGACCTGGATATTTTTCGACACCTGTTATCTGTCAGCCGTGCGTGTGTGTGTGCTCGCCTATGACCTGTTTTCGTATTATTTTTTCTTTCTTTCTTCTTCGTTTTCTCTTTCTTTCTTCCAGATCGCTTGAATGTAAAGAAAGAATTATTCTTAAAACCCAAAATATTTTTCGGCCTTAAATAATTATTAAATGGTTGATAAACCGTAAAAACAAATCATATATCTATGAATATTTCTCTCAGCTCGTCAGGTATGCATGGTGCCACAGTATGACAAATTAAAATGTTATCAATAACTAAGACAACTCCCCCTTCATAAATTTCATTTGCCTTTCTAACGTTGACTCCCCTGATCCATTCTTTCGCATCCTCTTTTTTGAAAGAACCTTTTTTAATTTTATGATGAATTAATCCACTATTACTAATACATCCAATAACATGGATGTTATTTCCCTTAATCCGGCTTAAACTTTTGTGCACCTCGTGCCTTTTTTAGAGCGACCTTCTCTTCTTTGAAATATGGAGATTAAAATTGGTTTCATCCATATAAAAAATTGGCACACTTTGGGACTGAAATTCTAATAAAGCTATGCGTAATCCTTACATTTCTATATAAAACATTATTATTAAAGGCTTCTGGTTCATAATGAACCGCTTTTAAAGTAAAGGCCATGGAGTCCAAGTGCTTTCTTATGCATTCTTTTCGTCACACGAACCTCATACTTTTTGACCAACTTATTTACAATGCCTTGAAGCTGAGTTTTTCAATTAATTCGGCCATAAAAATCTTATGCTCTTGCGTAATTTTATTTTTCTTGCTTCCCTAGGCACTCTTATCAGCACCCTGGTCTAACCAACAGTATATATGTTGGCAAAAATTTGTTCTTGCCATCTTTTGTTTTCCTGCTGCATCATGTGCAATTTAAAAATTCTATTTTCGATTTTTTTATAAAAACCACAGTTTTTAATTGAGGTAAATCCTCTTTGAGCTATTGCTAATTCTTCTTCAACTTCTTTTGTAGACGTTTCTCCAGCATCATCATCAATCATCATTTTTGCCCATACAACTTTCTCCTCCTACTTTTACTGTAGGCTTTTGACAATGCTTTCTTGGCCTCTAAGTTGTTTGTATTTTGGTTTTTTCTTCATCTATATAATGAAGACGAACAGTCAATTTCCTTAATGGGGATAACTATTATTTGAAGTTGTTTATTCTTATTTTGAAAATGATTGTTTTTTAGGTTTTTTTACATTTTCTCAATTTGAAGTTGATTAATCCATTTTGAAGTTGATTGTTCTATTTTGAAGTTGATTAATCCATTTTGAAGTTGATTGTTCCATTTTCTTTTTGTTGATTAATCCATTTTGAAGTTGATTGTTCCATTTTGAAGTTGATTAATCCATTTTGGAGTTGAATATTTTTTTACTTTGAAAATAAGTCCATTTTGAAGATGGTTATTATCATTTTGAATTACAAAGGTATAGAGATGGATTCAATGTATCACATTTTTTTCCTCGTCATGTCAGTTGAGAACGTTAGCCCAGAAGGCGTTTTGAAATGTTTTTCTTGGACAAATAAAATGTCAGCCATACTGATGAAAGACAGTTTTTATTCTTTTTTCAGATGATTAATGGGAAAAAGTTTAATTCTGGACGTTAAAATTGACAAATAATCTTTTTTTTTCCTATTTAACGACGGTCTTGAGGACATTTTTTGACCTGGTTTAACTGACCAGTCTTACTATCGAGTCAGGACTAAATGAGTTTATATCGTCAAACATAGATCCCAAGTTATAAATATTTGATGTCTGATATTGATCTCTATAAAGAATTAAAAATATCTTATACGAAGGATGATTTATAAAAATACCCGTTTTAATACGAAATTTATTTACGAGTGGGCGTTCAGGACAACCTTTATTTCATAATTAGATATATATATAACTGGAACTGAATCAAAAAACGTCCTTAAATTAGGATTTTGCTTGTGGAGAAGTTATGCTAGACCCTGTTAAAGGCTTTCAGATCAGATATCTAACGATTCATTGTCTTTATTTAGAGCATGATAGACTCTTTCCATATAATTATCTTTTTTTTCAAAATGTTGATTATGGAGAAACAAAAATCATATTGTTTTGTCTGAAAAAAATATTAGTGATGACAGATGAAAAAAAAAATTTTTCAGAGCCTCTTTTAAATTTTTCCAAACAGGAATTTTTCAAAAAGAATTTTCTTGGTATTATATTTTAATGTCTTCCTGTATTTACTAGAGTTCGTTAAAACAGACGATCGCAACTGCGCGTAAAGATATTAACAGGATAAATTCTCATCTCATTTATTGGTTTGTTTATAATGGGGAAATTTTATAGTTTTAATTTTTCTTTATGAACTATTATTATGTGTCTTTTTGGATCCACAAAGCTTTTTGTGCGAATTTTTGTTGGAGATGATATCATTTTCACCATATATATATATATATATATATATATATATATATATCATATATCTATATATATATATATATATATATATATAAAACATACAAACTGTAATTTTCGTCGAGAATTATTAATAAAGAGAATATTATTTTCGAATATTTCTTTTAAATTTTTATATATATAATTATATATATATATATATATATTCACACATAAATATATATATATATTTATTATAAGCCGTGGATATATATAAATAACCAATAATCTATGTATATATTCTATTTTCTATATATAGCAAGTTTTTATTCAGTTATTCATGACGCTTGACACTACATTTGAATTTAAACTCTAACATTTTTTTGTATTTAAAACAACAATATATTTTATTTATGCTCCAATTCCTTAAAAATATTTGTTTCTTTCTCACAATTATACTTCAACATGAAAACAATAAACAAAAACTAAAATCCTTGAAGCAATATACATCAAACAGTTGAAACCTAACCTAAACAAAAATCAACTATGGAATCTCTACAAATATTTCCTTAAATGTTTATAATTGGTAACAGACAAATATTGGTTTATACCAATTTAGACTTCCCTAATTAATACTTCTCGAATTCACTCGCGTGGTCATATGTGACGTCATGAGATGCGGTGCGATTTTTCGCTTCTTCGTCTTTATATTCTGTGTTTGGAAATCATACATGTAAAACATTGACAGACTATCATCACTGTCTTGTCCGTATATTGCTTAATATTTTGTACAGTAATTGACATCTTTGATAATGGCTTATGTAAGCCGAAAGCTTACATTATAAAAAATTAAAAAAAAAATATGGATCAATATTTTGATTTTCTTTCTTCGTTTAATGATAATGTTATTAAATTATCAGACGTTATGAAAAGAATTTACATAAAATAAATAGAAAAACTTGTCCATATTATTTAATGAAAATATATATATATATATATATTTTATATATATATATATATATATATTATAGATATAAATTTTTATTGTATATTATATGACAATTTAATAAGAACCATTTTCATAATAAATTTCTGGATTGTTGATTAATTGTTTAAAACATATTTCAATTAATTATTTAACTGATATATATATATATATCATTGTCTAAATAAACTGCATATATATATATATATATATATATATATATATATATATATATATATATATATATATATATATATATTACCTCACAGCAAGGTTTATATATACACTAGGATGCAGATACTTTTTACAGAAATTTGGACTAAAAATAATAGGGGTAATATGTGGAAATGATGAGGAAAGAATAGTGATTAGATCAAATAACTGATTTCTGTCGATTGACATTCCATTTGAATAATTGGAAAAATAAATAAAATAAACAGTAATGTATACATATACATATATATATATATATATATATAATTTTTCATTTTTATTAAGGTTCATAATCCTTCTGTAGATTCCAATCCATATTTGACCTTTTATTTGATCCCATTTATTTGGTTAGACTTTATTTTTTTCAGATATTAAGTTGAGACGTTTCAAATTGTTTTTCAATTTGATATTTGTAACATAATATACTGGACATCCAACTGAAAACTTATAATTTGTTATAATGTATATACACCACCTATTTTTTTGCCTGTGTTCATCCATTGTCATATATATATATATATATATATATATATATATATATATATATATATATAAATTTATAAATTTATTTTAACATTAGAAAGATTTTAGAGTCCCATGAAAATAAGTGGATACAACGTCTAAAAACACACAAAATCCAGCCGGGCTAAATCATAAATTTAACAATATATAATAGTAATAATATATAAGTCAACAAATCAAAACCTACCCACATTTCTCACCCACACAAGACAGACATGCTTACGGAGGATATAAGGCCTCACACTTATACACACACCCACACGAATATACACACTTACACACATCATACTCACTCACTCCCTAATGAGCCAAATGATAACACACACCTACAAAATACACACGCTTACACATATCATACTCACTCACTCCCTAAGAACCAAATAACACACACACACAAACACTAAACAGAGACACATCCCCTCACCAGGTCCAATAAAACTGTCAAACTGACCAGAGAATTCAGAGAAATGTATCTATCCAGCTCTTATCTCAAATAACAACTTAAAAGAGACTGTTTGACCAACACAAGGAATGTTAAAAGATTCATGTTAAAAAAGATAAAAAAAAATAAAAAAAAAAAAAAAAAAACAAATGAAAACTACAGACAAAAGTTCATTTTTCCATCAAAAGACATTCATTTCTGTAGTTTACTGCTACCAGCAAGCAGAAATATTTCTCCTCCCGATGATGGCCATTTTCGAAACTAGTCGAGGAATCTAAATGGAATAATAATAAAAAAACGAAAGAATATTAATCTACAACCCAGTGTGTCTAAAGATTTTAATTTTTTTTTTTTTTTGTTTGTTCAAATATATATATATATATATATATATATATATATATATATATATATATATATATGTTAAAAATTAAACTCATCCATCAAATATTTTCAAATAAATTGGCATCTGATATGTAAATGTTCTTTTGCAGAAATTTTTTAAATCAAAGATAAATGTTTATATATGTCAAATATCAAATTGAAAAATTAGTTTTTAATTCAACCAATATTAAATAAAACATTATAGTATACTATTCTCTGAAATTCAATTTTTTTTAAATATGAGTTTAATTCATATAAAATTCATCTTCCACCAATGCAAAAGGATTTATATAATTCTGACTTTTCTTTTTATTTTTGTTTTATTTCAATATAAGATATTTAACATGTTCAATTATATTTGGAAGACAAGTCATAACTTCAAAATTTTAAGATCAATATAGAATAGATTTTATATGATCACGTCGGCGTCAAAAACGGAAAAAAACGTTACTCGAAAAGGCGTCAATCGGCGACACGTCTGCTTCAACGTCTTGCATTCTAAAATTCATTCTTCTGTTTTATAATTAGTCTAAAATTTCTTATGTCTATCGTCTTTTCATGTTGATTGAATATCGTCTAAAATTAATTATATTTTTAATAATTAAAATGAACTAGAACTACTATGTTCAAACGTCTGACGTCGACATTGAAATAACTTTAAAACAGCATTTTTCATATTCGGAAGTTTTGTGTTTCCATAAATTTCTTAAATTTCAGTCAGAATATATTGATATATTTATCCATGTATTATATATATATATATATGATTTAAATATATATATTTGTATTAACGTGAGCCAGTGTGTGTATGTTAATAATGTGTGAATGTATGTGTTTACAAAAAGAAAAAAAATTCCATGTTATGAAAATTTGTATAAAATAACGCAAAAAGATATAAACTTATAGTTTGTTTTACATTTCAAAAATAAAATTTAAATATATGTATTTACGCGATATATAAATAAATTAAATATTTGACATAAAAAATATTATTTGAAAAAATGTTATTCTGGATATATTATGATTTGTTGACCTTACATTTCAAAATATATTTACAAATATAAACTGAAAATTTTTTTGAAAATAAAAACATAAATTCTAAAATGTCCAACAATGAAAATTCTTTGTGACATATCTATATATATATATATATATATATATATATATATATATATATATAATAATATGCAATATATATATATATATTTATATATAAATAATGTATAATATATATATACACACATCAAATATATATATATATATATAAAATGAAAATTTTTTATATATATTATATATTTGATATATATCGGATATATACTGTATATGAATAATATATAATATATATATGTATATATATATATATCCTAAATTTTATTCAGTAAAGCAGTTTGAAATAAAATGGTCCTCAGGAGGTAATTTTTATCTTTTTTGTTTGTTTTTATTAAAAAAAAAAATATATTTAGCTTTCTTTGTTAATATGTTTTATAATGTTTAAAATTTTTTGAAAATAGGATCCATAAAAAAATTGAATAACCACAGATCTATTAAAAAAAATATATATATAATATATATATATATGTGATGTGTGTGTGTGTGTGTGTGTGTGTTTATTTGTATATATATATGTATATTCCATGAATGTGTGTGTGTTTATCTGTTTATATATTTTTATAATATTATGTGTGTGTGTGAAATGACTGATGTTTGTATAGTGTCTGCGTGTGTGTTTTATTTATTGTGTTTATATTTTATATATATATATTATATAAAAAACGTAAATTATCTAAGTTTTAAAAAATATCAGGGTATGCCATATTGTAATAGATTCATAAATTGTTCAATCACTTATTAGTTTCCATTGGATATATTAGTCATATATCCATGATAAACTTGAAAATGTTTATTCATTTTACTGTCACAAATCGTTATGAATAGTCAAATTTAAAAGTTTGTTTTAAATTTTCCATATTCGTCTTTCAGCAACATTTATCAAAGGAATAAATTTCTTTAATGTTTAATTCAATGATTCCAATATAAAAATAATTTTTTGGTTTAAATTTGCAAATGAATAAAACACATTCGAGGAAAATGTTGAAAACACGCCAATTCTTAAATATTTCAATTATAAAAACATTCAAAAATAAAATATTCAGAATTTAAAATTTTATCATTTAAATTTCATGAATTTTTTTATATTAAAAACTGTAGTATAGCAAAGTCTGTAAATTAAATCTGACATTTTTTAAGTTATTGACTTGAGTTTTGAAAAAAAATTACGTACGCAAATCCCAATATCACTATAGTATACTATAAATTTCAAATATTATATTATTTATCAGCAAGTTTTTAACAAACATCAAAAATTTTTTTTTATACGCATCATTTAAACCTGAAAGTTTCTTAACTCTAGATATCTCATGTTGATATTTATTTTTTTGGTTTTTGATTGTGGAAAGACCATTTTATAGGTTTTTTCTTTTTGATATTCTTTTTCGCAAATATCCCAATTTATTCTATATTGTTACCTTTCTAATATAAATATTTTTTATCATTTATTTTTTATTTTAATCTATAAAACGAAAATATATATATAATATTCTTAAAAAAAATTGTTGATTTTTATTTAATATTTCGAAAAATCTAAATTTTGACCTTCTTCCGGTTTTGTATATATATTTATTTGATTTTTATTTTTAAAAATATTTTTTCAAACTTATTATTTTTCATTTGTTTCAGTTTACCAATATTAAACATTCATCTTGATTTTTATTCTTTAATTTAAAATATAATGTTGTAAAATAGAAGAATCTTTCTATTCCATACTTTTTTAAATCAATATTTGAAAAATAAATTTTATTATGCTATTTAGATAATATTTGAGTCAATATACAAATAATTGATTGCTATATCTCATTAATCGGACACTATACTCTCCCCTTCTCCTAGTCTCACTCAAAATTGTTGTTATACTCACCAAATTAGCTTATAGTTTGTAATCCAGATGTCTGTCTTTGATTTTGATTAAAATTCTTTCGAGTTTTTTTGATAAATTATCTTCTGTCCCTACAGATTGCCTATTTATTAAATGATATCAAAGATGCTATTATATATATATATATATATATATATATATATATATATTATATATATATATATATATATATATATTCATTTCTATTTTATTAACAATTTAAATAATACATACATTTCCTTATTTTAAACACTGCATGAAAAGGCTCAGTTAAATGACATTTATATGATAATAGCTCAATTAAATTGCATATGCCAACTTAACACAACAGCAAAACGCAACAATAAATCCAACAATTCCTCCACAATAAAACTAAAATATTATGCCATATAATTAAATATATATATATAAATAGTAGAGGCCTTAACCACAAAAATATATGAACATAAAATTAATTTAAGAACAAACATAAAGAACCTGGATATAACAATTATTTTTTTTCAATTTTCCCCTAAAACGTGGGCGTTCATGCTTTTTTCTTCTTCTTTGTTGCACAAGTTTTTTTTTTAATTACTATCCCTCCCCACATTCTGTTTTCCATTCTTTTGTTTGTGTGTTGAATTCATTCTTTAAAATAAAAAAGGTAGTCTTAACCTGGTTTATTGTTCCCTCAAAATATGTTTTTTCTTCTCTATTTAATCTTCCGTTTTGCTTTCCAAAAATGTTTTTTGACATTTAAGATAAAAAACATCATTTTATATAAACTTCATTGCAATTTGAAAATATCTATTTGTCATTAAAACGTTAATTGTTCAAATCTTTATGACAGATTTTAAACTCTATTTTAATCCCCATATTGGCCAATCAGTTCCCCAAAAATTTGTTTAACCATTTTTTATGTAATGACGTGTAAAAACAGCTTGAGTCACAAAAAAAATGTTTTTATTGAAACAATCTTCAAACATTTTCCACATTTGGCTCAGCCAATTTTCTTCTTCATCCCTTCTTTTGTCTACCATCTGACCTTAATGTTTCAGCATCAAAGTTCGAGCCAAAAATGCATTGATTAAAAAATACTAGTTGAAACTATTATTTAAGGAAAGTTGAATCCCTTCGCCGGATTTAATTGAAATTTACGCAAAATTGGCTACCTGGAATCGCCAGGAAATTTTCTCCCAAAAGATTTTTCAATTCGCCCTTGCATGGAAATTGCTGCCATATATGGTCTGGAGCCCCATCTGTTTGCCTCAATAATCTTGATAATAGTTGAGGCTGATATGCAATATAATTGGCCCTGGCATCTCGTCTATCTCGTTCTCACAGTCACCGTCGCCTTCTCTCTCTCTCTCTCTCTCTCTCTCTCTCTCTCTCTCTCTCTTTTTACAAATACTTTCATGGCAATTGCTCCGAGGAGCTGCATTTGCTGGTTCCCAGACTTAATGAGTTCAAGCGCCCTAGGGGGCTGGCATCCCGCTCTCGCCCCTCACTGTCGAAACTCCTAAATGTAGCCGTCTCTTCTACTCCAATAGCTTCATGTCTCGCACCTCTCGCCTGTGGAACTACCTTCCCTATTCCAGTTTCCCTGAGAGCTATAATCTCCAGCTATTCAAATGTAACGTCAATCGACATCTCCAGTTGCCTTGACCTGTCTACTATCCTTCTCATCCTCATCCTTTCTTCTATCACTCCTATTTGATCTTGCTCCAAATCAAAAAGATTCACTTGGTTTTCTGTATTTTTTATATCAAACTGTTATCAAATGGAAAAAATAGCTCAATCCATAGGTTACAGAACTGACAATTAAAACAGAAGGTACTGATGAACTGTTTAGTTAATTAATTCCTTTATCACTACGTTTCTTGTGAATATTGTTTATATAGATGACACTACCATTTATGCCTGTCTCAATAGGAAATCCAACAGATCCGCCAAAGTAAACCTGGTAAAAGAACCTCCAATCAATGGTTAACCGGGGCAAGAAATGGCTTGCAAATTTCAACGCTTCTAAAACAAAACAGCTTTCATTTAATAGTGAATCATTTCTGCCTACAATCAGGATGCCTGATGCTGAACACCAGGAGAACAACAATCTACGCTTTCTTGGCCTCACTTTTTCCACTGACAGGAACAACTAGATCGAGGTAGTCGCTACGTCTGCTACGAGGGGGTTTGGTTAACTGTGTCGTGATAATAATTATTTCTCGTCAGAATCCATCTTGCACATTTACAAATCTATCATTTGTCCGTGTATTGAATACTGTTGCCATATATGGTCTGGTGCTCCTGCTATAGATCTCGAGATACTTGATAAAATCCAGAAAATAGTCTGCATTATAATCGATCCTCACCGGGCATCTCGTCACCAGTCACTTTCTGGATGACGCGACGTCACTTCTCTCGTTCTGTTCAACAAATATTTTCAAAAAAGCTAACTGCTCGGATAAGCTTTTTTCCCCTGGTGTCCCGACAACATAGATTGGCAACTAGTTCTCACCCTTTTACCGTTGAGCTTTTAGGTGCAATCGCCATTCTAATCTAACAGTTTTTTTTCTCGGACTTCCCGCTCGTGGAACTCTCTTCTGGTTTCTTGCTTCTCTGATAACTACAATCCTCAGGAATTTAGATGCATTGCCAATAGCGATCTTCTTGGACCCGTTTTCCTTTTGTGCCCTTTCTTAAGTCCTTCCTATTCCCAGTCTTATTCTCTTTAAATTTTACCCCTTGTAAACCCCTGTTTTCTAGTGGCACTGTCACTTTGCTTGGGTTGAAAGGTTTTATCAAAAAATGATTCCTCTGAGAATCCCTTATTTTAGACTGCAATCTTATATGTTCAAGCCTTTCATGCGTAGTATTCAGATACCATTGTTTGCCAAGTAGGAGGCATGGTTGAATAATGGATAGCGGCTCGGATTGAGGAATCGAAGAGCTGAGTTCGAATTCCAGTCGAATACATTACATTCGCTTACGTGCTAATATTCTTAAGAAAAGGTATGAATCCTTTTCTTCTCCTCCATTTATGGCTAAATAGCAGGACCGACCGGGTTCTATAGCCTGTTATGGCAACTGCAGAAAGAAATGGCAACCTTCTACGGGAAAAAAATCTGCCTCGTCAGTCATCTATCGAAAGATAAATGATCGCCTAAGCGTGTATCACGCATGACACATAACTGACTGTCTAGCAAGTGATCGTCGTACTTCAATTTGATCTTCGGATAAGCTTTATCTTTGTTGTCTGTTGTTCTGTTGCAAATCATTTTTTTCTTTCGTAGGATGTTTTCAGTTTGTTCCACCGTTGTATTTTAACATCAAAAAATAGTGAGTAAAATGCTATTAATATAATACCAAGAGTAATCAATGAACCAATCATCAGCTAAAAAATATAAGTATGAATTTTTCTCAACAAAATGAATGTAGGTAGTATCTACACTATATATGCATAATACTATAATGGCCAGAAAATAATGTCAGAAAAGGTTCAATATAAGATTAACGCTGATAAATATTTTTGGTTAAAACGTATAATATAGAAGTAAAGTGTTGCTGCCGAGTTTGAACATAAATTGCCAGTGAGCAAACATAGGCGATCCAATTATTGAATTTCATTAAGTAGGCTACGTGACCATAGATTAAACGCATATATGGCAGGTAGCGGGTGTCTATTTGTTGTAGCATACCTACGGAAGATAATGGGTATGTCTTCATTCACATAAACACAGTAGTAAATACTGTATGTTGGCCTGCAGTTGGAGATTCGTCTCAGCAATACATTTTCATAGTAAAAGAAAATAAACAGCGAAATATTTTAAGGAAAAAAGCTACCAAAGCTCACAAGAAAAGAACATTTCGAAAATAAATGCTCCCACTAAAAAAAAAATATGATATACTTTGTCCCATATAAGATACAGTAAGAATAAAAATTTAAAAATCAGTATCATTACTACACCATTTTATGCCCCTTTATATAAAAGAAATCCTGCATTACATTATTGAAGGAATTATATATATATATATATATGTGTGTGTGTGTGTGTTTGTGTGTATGATTAATTTCGTCTTGTTTAATTACATAGAGCGTGACACAAACGATACAAATAAATAAATACACAACAATAATTATTATATAACGTTGATTACATCCTGAAGAAGATATTAATAATTATATTATCTCCTGAATTTTATTAGTAAATATATTATCATTAGTATGTTATCAATAGTAATATTAACACAAACAATTATTATTAATATATAATAATCTGATATTATTGTCACTAAATAAATACTAATATTGCGTCCGATTTAGTCAAGATAAATTATATAATCAAACGGATATAAGCAATCACTTCATTATATTGTCCCGATAATGTTATTAAACAAATGGTATTGCGAAGTGTGAGAAAGGCCTAATAACAGTAGCAGATCTTTTGTTTTTTGTCTAATCTCTACTGCAGCCGTATCGTCTGTTGTTATGTCTTTAATATTATTAGTCATGTGCTTTTGTCGGCCTTTGTTTCGTTCTTTTCAGTATTGTTCTTCTCTCTGTGTAATCACGTTCAATTTGACATCACGCGGTATTTGAAAGACAGACAAGAAACGCAAAGGCGACACGCCTAGTCAGTCCGTTGGCAGTAGAAGAATTATCATAATCTTTTGTCAGGGAATTAGTATAAAAGACATATGGAAGGAACCCAGTGCCAAACAAAAGAAATAGTACAAAAATAAATCATATATTTAGAAGGTTATTACCAGCGCCTTTGTTGGTTAGAGTGATAAAAATCAACCGCGGTGAACTTTGTTTTTGATGGCAAACTCAAAACGAAAACTACAAGACCTCCAAAACAGTGCAGCAAAGGATAGCAGACAAAAGAAAACAGAATATAAGGTTGTCAGGTGGAGAAAATTTCGAGAGGCGAGATGCGGGATACGAGTTGGCCATGTCAAATATCAAACAAGTACAGAAGTTTTAAATATCTGGAAAGTGTTTTAACAAAGGATGAAAAATGTGATGCCAAAAATCCGGAGGGGTATTAAAGTAACGAAAGATGCTTGTCAACAACTAAACGAAGTTCTGGAAAACAGGAACAAATTATTAAGGAAAATGTAGAGGGTGATAAATGGCTCCCGAGTACGCGTCCGTCTCAACACAGCCAGATATATAGTGATAATCGATTTACTAATAAAATTCTTTGTTACTATCTTCTTCTAGGTTTAATCAACGATATATAATAATTATCGTTGTGTATTTATTTATTTGTATCATTTGTGTCACCCTATATGTAATCATATAAGAAAAAAAAAAACAATAATAATAATATATATATATATATATATATATATATATATATATATATATATATATATATATATATTCCCTTTAATAATATAATGCAGGATTTCTTTTATATAAAGGGACAGAACATACTTGCTTAAGGCAATGAAACCCTAAAAACACAAAGTTACGTTCTTCTAGGTTTAATCAACGATATATAATTATTATCGTTGTGTATTTATTATTTTCTTATCTTTTGTGTCACTCTATATGTAATTATATAAGAAAAACTAATATATATATATATATATATATATATATATATATATATATATATATCCCTTTAATAATATAATGCAAGATTTCTTTTATATAAAGGGACATAACATACAGCTTAAAGCAATTAAACCTTAAACACAGTTCCGTTCATCAGCAGATTTATTAAAAACCAAAAGAATAAAAACTAAAAAAAAGAAATGCAAACTTGAGACTAGTTTAGTCTGAATAACAAATAAATTGGGTAAAAATTAATATGACAAAGACAGCTGGAGGTTTGAACATTGCAGTAAGACTGTGTGCAAAAAAGTTAGTTAATATCTTCCTTACATGAATATTTATAAAATTTGCATTGATGACTTACTGGAAAGAAAGAAAGTTACACGAAGTTAGTTTGGGAGCAGTATGTAAACAGTGAACACATGCTGAAAATCAGTTGTGGGTGATGGGTTATTTTAATCCAGAGAACCGCGTTTCCCATACTTTCCTTCGTCCCACTAGTTCAGACCTTTACAACTAAGACCCACCTTGGCATGGTTCAATCATCCCCATTCCCTTCGTATTGCATTAGTGAAAAGGAAATTACACTCAGGCATCACCTTTCCAAGAACGGCTAGTTTTTTGGAGCAGACTTTCGGGACAAATGCTTTTCCGATCACTACTATCTTAACCTCTTTGAGTCTAGGGTGAACTGGTTCTTCATTACCTGATCCAGAGAACTGTCGACCATTAGATGACACTAGTATATATAATCAACTCCTACATCAACTGATTTGTCTAATTAAACAAGCTCAAATCTTCGAGTTGAAAAGGCTTGATTTCGACCACTTTTCGCTTGTTTTCATGACTTTGCAAACACCAAATTTGAGTTAATATAACTTTGCGTAAGCTACCTAAACAAACTGATAACACTAGTTTTTTTTAGCGAAAACGGCTTGACTTCGATCACTTTTCGCTTGTTTTCATGACTTTGCAGATATACACAAGAAGAAGACACTAGTTTTTGAGCGAAAACAGTTTGACTTTGCCCACTTTTCGCTTGTTTTCGTGACTTTACAGATATAAACAAGAAGAAGATTGTGGACAGGTCACGTGTCCAAAATGGCTGAACGGTCATCTTCCAAAGAATCTCTAATACGGATAATTAACTCTGAACAACAGAAATGTGGTGGCCCACAGGAAAATGTTATGAAATGTGTTTTTGTGGGGAAAATTGTAAAAACGGCTTACCTCGGAAACGCCCACGAATCTGTGCGTCGTGTAAAATCCAGCTGCTCAGCGGAAGGAACCAAAATGGCGGCGCCCATGTTTTATGCCAGGCGGTCTCGGACAGTTAACGCGAAATCTCGTTGTCTCGTCATTCGCATGCAAATTATGGTCGGTCTTCGGCTGTATAAAGGAAGCGCGTTTTTTTGTCCTTTGTTCATTTTTATTTTGATTTCTTACCACAGTCTTCCATCGTATTTTATCAGTCCAGCAGTAGTCTTTTAGCTTGTATACCGAGAGCTGGCCTACTGTTACTGCTTAGTCATTTATATATAGTCTCTACTTTAGTTATGCCAATTGGACTGTCATTTACATATCACTACGAAAATAAAAGGGCTTTTAAAAAGAATTATCGCCGTCAGTTTGTAACAGTCGCCAACCGACAGGGCGATATGATTGCACGGGATCAGGCAACTTTACTTACCGTATAAGGCTGCAGAATCGACCAAAACAGAGATTACGTCCGTGTAGTTAGATCCTCTACGGGCTGCAAAATGTATGTATACGGATGCTACTCTCATGCGGTCCTCACAAACTACCCCTGAGACTAACATACCGTGGAAAACACTTCTAAATCTATTGTGAATTTCTTTTTGTGTGTGCTACGGGCGTGGATGATCATGGCTCTCCACAACCACCTATCCTTTGTAGCTCTTATTAACCTTTGTCTTTTTACTATTCCTCCTATTATCTCTTTTGTCGTCCATTTATACAAGCCCGTTAGGCAAGTTAGGTAAATAACAAAACAAAAAATTTTAGCCTGATGCCATAATTTGAAAAGGCATGTTTCAATTTACCTTTAAATAATTTCAAATTTGCTCACAAATTTGAAGAATTAACTCTGAAAATATATCGGAATTTAACTATAGTGCTTATCCAAGCGTAGCTTAGATGTGGCACAAGGCCAAAAGTATGGGGCACCCAGTAAGGATCGAACTCACTACTCAGTCGAAATTGTTCTAGCGAGACAAGCTTGCTAACCAATACACCGCCTCGAGGTGTCCATCTGAATTTAAGTATATACTAGCAGCATCGCCCGGCGTTGCCCGTGCTTGATTCAAAAATCGTACGACTCATACAGCAATCGCTATCACTTGACTTAAAATATTTTTGCCATTCCTTGCCTTTAAAGGAGTGCCCTTTGCCGTGCTGATGTTGCTACATGCCTTACTTCTTGCCTATCTCACATTGCGAATTTTTTCTAAGCTCTATACTAAACATTAAATCTGTTACGAAAAAAGAACTAAACAAAATGAACACAAAACTATCAGCTTTAAAAAAGGACTCGTAACTGGAAAAAACCGAATGAAAAAAGAATGTTAACCACAAATACATTTTCACATGCAAACCAGTTCTGCGTAATCAGAATCAACGTTTAGTTTAAGCAAGCGAATGAGCCAATTGGAATAAAGTGCCATGCAGATTTAAATTTTTCCCACTTGTGATGAATGAAGCTATAGATTATTTTTTTTGCATGCTAACATTCGTGTCAGTCAGCTGTTGGCTCTCACGCTGGCCAATAGCATCTTCCTGCCTATTCGTGGCAGCCAGCTATTGGCTCTCACTCTGGCCAGAACAAAATGGCCACAAACTACATGAAAACTGCCGTAGAAGCATGAAAATATCGATTATTTCCACTATTCGAAGATGTCTGAAATGCAAGTCACTATTCTCCAACGGCTAATTTGAGTTGTATCTAAATTTACAAAGTCTCGAAATTGCGGCCGCATTCCAAGAATGACACACACACACACACACACATCACAAAAAATGGCAACAACATACGTTTTCCTGCTTATAAAAGATCCAAAAATGCGCTAAACTGAGTTTCTTTTTTTCAGGGTTTCTGATAAGACGTTTAGCCATATTGACGCCATTTGTCCTAAAAATCACTGAAAACCCCTTTGAGTTGTTCAGCTAGAAAGAGAACAGGTTAAAATCGTTTTGTGTCAGACCCACTATATCTTCCCTAACGAGCAATAGTGAGAAGAAAAGGATCATTTAGGCCTTCAGAAATGGTACCAACCTTCATACTCTGGCTTCCATCTTGAAAGTCCGTTCAAGAACCATCAAGAGAACGGTGAATATGTTTTAAAAAGCGGGAAAAGTAGAGAGGAAAACAGGATCAGGAGGTCACAGTAGCAAGAAGGCTCAACATTTCAACTTAGAGCTAAATACATTCTTATTGTTCAAAGTAAAGTTCAATAGATTTATAAGAATCTCGAAGAATTCCAGCAATCATTTCTAAGATACTACGGTTCATACACATATATATATATATGTATTTAAAGACATTTTTTTATGTTTAACATTCTTTTTATAGATACGAGTATTTTAATAAATGCTCTGTTTATAATAAACAGTATTATATAACATTTAGCGGCCTGAAATTTTCGAGAAATTTTGATAGAAAATATTCGTTCTTTGACAGGATTCGAACCGGCAACCTATACGGAACAGTCATTTAGCTTGACGTGCCTAACCGCTCGGCCACAAAGCGAGGTCGATTTTACTGTTTTAAACTTCAATCTTCCATGAATCTCTCGCGTACATTCATATCTGCTCATTGCGCATCAAATGTAAACAAATGACGCTTTATGAAAAAAAAAGTCCGACAATTATTTAAAGAGATTTTTTACATATATATATATATATATATATATATATATATATATATATATGAAAAACTATGACAAAGTGTAAAAGTTAAAACGTGTTATACGAAAACGTTTTACACTTTGTCATATTTTTTTCCTTTATTTTTTTTTAGATTTATATATATATTTATATATAATTCCCCCATATATAAATTGTTTCTATAGAAGTCCGACGATAATTTAATATATTTTTCTGTTTATACGTTATTTTTATAGGTACAATATATTTAAGTAAATGCCTTTTTTTTTAAATTTTTATTAGTAAATATAATTAACAAAGTTTAATTAAAAAACAAAGCATCTACTTAAATAGATTCTATCTATAAAAATTAAAAAAAAAATATATATATATATATATATATATATTTATATAAATATATATATATATTTGGTTAGATAAATGAAAAATACCCTGGGTTTCAAACTTTATATCGTAAAGACAAACATATTTGTAGCATTGGTATATATATATATATATATATATATATATATATATATATATATATATATATATATATATATATATATATTATTTAATTATTTAAATTCACACTATCTTTCTGACCATGAAAAAGACGATGGACATAAGAGTAAGACTAAACCAAACAGATAACTTATAGTCTTACTCTCGTGTCCATCGCCTTTTCATTTTGAATTAAATATAGTCTAATGTTAATTATGTTTTATGAATATGTCCTGAAGATGGTCTACTAGACCGAAACGTCCGATGTTGACATTATATTAACATTAAAACAGCATAATTGCATATTAGGATTTTTGTTTGTTTTTCCGTATATTTTTTCTTCATACTGTCGGATCTATATCCATATTTTTGTACACACACACACACATACACATATATATATATATATATATATATATATATATATATATATATATATATATATATTCGTAAATGTATTTTTTTCATAACTGTTCAACTAATTCAGTGAAACCGATGCCACATTATTCGTTTTGTGAAATTTTGGGCAAAGTTCTTTTTTTTTTCATATCGTTTTAACCAACTGAATACGTAATAATTCACCGAGGAATTGACAGCTTGTTAATGATCTTAATGTTTCTCTCCAAGAATTTTAAATCTCTCTTTCCTTTGTCTTGATATCTTTTCCTTATATTTTAGCCATTAGTTTGTTTTTTTGTTGTTTTTTTTTCAACCTTTCCTTTTTGTTTCTTTATCTCTTTCTGTTCGTCCATTTTTGTTTTGTTTTTTCTATTAACGAAAGGCCCAAGAAATCCCTGAAGGACACTGGCGGCGAAAAGGTTGATGTCATCTTGAATACTGGCGTCTTTTGTTCTGAATCATAGAGAAGTACCACCGATCACTTATTCAGTTCAGCTATACAGAATAGAAATTGAAATATCCCTGTGTTAAAACGCGTCGTTGAAGGGTTTTGATAAAAGCTTTAAATAATAATAATAATGTATCTCAAAAGAAGTAAAACGAAAAGAATATGCAAATTTTCTTGCACGAAAAGTAAGATGAATTAGCAAAAGGATGAATACAATATATTAGACTTTATCAAAATCAATATTATTTTTTAAACTTTAGCTTCTCGCTTTGGGGAATTCTCGGTGAGATATTTCGATTGTGTTCAATCGAAAGATTTTGCTCATAGCGATAAAAGCGCGCATGCGCACAGAAATATGAAGACACTTCATCGTGAACATTAATAAAACCACTCAATAAACATAAAACATTTTTAAACGTTATCCATTAACATTATCTTAGTCTTCCACAAGGCTCCCAATTAGTGATAGAAATAACATGTCGCGCCTAACGCATAACTTAATAAGGCCATTTTCAAAGTCGGCGTTCAAAATGTCCTCCAATGGTAAGCAAGGAAAAACAACATATGATGATGAGGATGATGAAAAAGAAGATGATGTTGATGATGATGATGAGGATGAAGAAGAAGAAGAAAAATTAACAAAAAACGTTTTAAGTATAAAGAAGCCGAAAATGTTTCTAGAAATATAGAAAATACGACTGACCATTTATCTAATATGCGCTCCTCTCTACTCCAGTGAATGCAACAAGGAGCTACAAAGGACATGAAATTGTAGATGGCTTGGAAAATTTGATACTCACAGGACAGATTGAAGGCAAGAGGGAAAGAGGAAACCAACACATAACCTACCTAGCGAGATTGAGTAAATGGATGGCGGAACAAAAGATAAATTTTATTAAGAGCTACAAAGAACATGAAATTGTAGAGGGCTTGGAAAATTTGATACTCACAGGACAGATTGAAGGCAAGGAGGCCAGAGGAAAACAGCGTATAACATATTTAGTGAGTTTGAGTAAATGGATGGCGGAACAAGGCTTAGGAGTGATAACAAAAAGACAACATTTATTATGAGCTGCAAAGGACAGGGATTTGTGGAGAAGGATGCTGAGAAGAGACAGTTGGAATTTCTAGGGTACATAATGGAGAAATTAGACTTGGTAAATTTGACCCTCATATGGCATATTTAAGGCAAAAAAATGCGGCAAATAATCTACTTAATGAACTTGTGAAAATGGAGGACAGAACAGGTTTTAGGAGAGATATGAAAATACAATACTTACTGAGAGTACATTATTTACATTATTCGGACTATTGTCCTCATCTTTATCGCCATATTTATCACAACGTTTCGGCCGTTGTACGCTCCGGCCTTCTTCAGGTGGTTGGAATGTCGAACTGAACCCTTTATTTCGCTCCCCGCTGTAGACTGTTCTAGTTCCACGTGCCATGTTTGATGGATGTTAGTTATCAGTTATCTCAACTGTGCCATGTGTCCTCAAGGCGTTGGTTAGCTCCAGTGACAGGACCCAAAGAGTGTGAGTTCAATACCCGGTTAAGGCAGTGGAGAACTTTCAGAGGGAAATTAACAGGAGATAACTGATAACTGACATCCATCAAACATGACACGTGGAACTAGAACAGTCTACCCCGGTGAGCGAAATAAAGGGTTCAGTTCGACATTCCAACCACCTGAAGAAGGCCGGAGCGTACAACGGCCGAAACGTTGTGATAAATATGGCGACAAAAGTTGAGGACAGTAGTCTGAATAATGTAAATAATGTACATAATACCTCATCTCAGAAATATAGACAGACTTACTGAGAAATACAAATGGGTAGATAGCCATGACCGTCATCGCCCTGAAGAGTCACGACACGTTTATGTTCAGAAAAGTAATCACGCTTTCTTAATCCCTTTGCATTCAAAATGCGCGCCAACATTGGCCTCTCAAATAAGAACGGTGTGTATTTTGTAGCCAGGTTGCTTTAAACATCTAATTTTTTGAATAAAAAAATGGACGCATTGAATATGGGAGGCGCGACGCAGAATTTATTGAATTACATTGTCTGCTATAACGATAATAGTGTCATTGTGTCCTCCACGAACTTTTCGATTGCCGTATAATATGTGCTTCATCAGGGCTTAAAAATGGGTGTTGATTTTAGTTCTTCCATTTCTTAGACTGATTGCCAATCACGGCTAAAGGGAAAACTGCGGAAAATCTACATGTAGAGCTTGAGCGAATGGGTTGCAAAACAGGGTTTGGGAGAGAGGCCAAAATGTCAAAAGTGATTAAGAGCTACAAAGGACAGGAAATTGTGGAGAGCCATGATCGCCAACGATGTGAAGGGATACAGCATATAGAAGAAGAAGAAGAAGAAGAAGAAGAAGAAGAAGAATGTTTGGGAAAATACGTCTGCGTATGTGTCTGTATGCACGCGCATGCGCGTGGTTCACTTGATAAATAATGCCATATGAAAGAATCGAATTCTCAGAGTTTGAAGAAACAAAATTGTTACAGATTTATCAATCTGTTCTTGATTATTCTTACTTTGATTATTCTATCTTTGTTTATTCATATCAATCTGTTTTTGTTTATTCATATCTATCTATCTATCTATCTATCTATCTATCTATCTATCTATCCTTTTTATTCATATCTGTCTTTATTTATTCATATCTATCTATTTATCTATCCTTTTTTATTGATATCTACCTATCCTTACGTGATAGTCAACTGAGATTGTCATTCGCAACAGATGCTTAATATAATGCGCTCTTGCCTCAGCACGAAATTCAGATTTTAAAAGGAAATGCATGTCTTTTTATATACTTATATTTTTAATGACGTTTGCTGGATTTCTTAAAATCCTGTACCGTTTGGTTTGCTTTCCTGTACGGCATATCGCCAATTTCCAGATTAATTCCGAATTCTGTCGTTTTGATAAAATAATAAATAAGGAGCTATATGCACGGATTAAATTAGAGTCAGAAAGGTAGACATAAATCTTGGTTTGCACGAGATGCAAAAAGGTAAACAGAGGTTCGGTTTACACTGGAGTCCAAAAGGTCTGGCTTACGCTAAAGTAAAAGAAGTATATATGGGTCCAATTTATACGGGAATAAGAAACATCGACTAGGTTTAGTCTACACGGAAGCCTAAAAGGTAAACATAGGTTTGGTTTACACAAGAGTCTGAAAGGTAGATATAGGTCCAGTTTGCAGGAAAGTGTAGAAGGTGGATATAGGTCCAGTTTTGAATGTGTGTCTAATAGGCAAACATAGGTCTACTTTGTGTTAGACTCAAAATGATAGCCATAGGTCCAGTTTGCACGAGAGTCTAAAAGGTTAGTTTTGGTCTAACTTTCACGAGAGTCAGAAAGTTAGATAGAGGTCCAGTTTACAGGAAAGTCTAAGAGGTGGATATAGGTCCAGTTTTGAACGAGTGTCTAATAATAGCTATAGGTCCACTTTGCGTGAGTCTAAAAGATAAACATAGGTCTGATTTGGGCGAGTGTCTGAATAGAAGATATAGGTCCAATTTGCAGGATAGTCTAAAAGGTGGGGATAGGTCCAGATTTGAACGAGTGCCTAAACGATAGTTACAGGTGCTGTTTGCGGGAAAGTCTAAAAGCTAAAGATAGGTCCAGTTTGCATGAGATTCTAAAAGGTAAACATAGGCACAGTTTGCATAAGAGTCGAAAAAATAAAAATAGGTCCGTTTGCATAAGAGTCTAAAAGGTAAAAATAGTTCCAGTTTGCATGAGAATCTAAAAGGTAAAAATAGGTCCAGTTTGCATGAGAATCTAAAAGGTAAAAATAGGTCCAGTTTGCATGAGAATCTAAAAGGTAAAAATAGGTCCAGTTTTCATTAGAGTCTAAAAGTAAACATAGGTTCAGTTTGTATGAGATTCTAAAATGTAAGAATAGGTCTGATTTTCACGAGAGTAAAAAAATTAGATATAGGTCCCGTTTTCAAGAAAGACTAAAAGGTGAATATAGATCCAGTTTTGACCGGATGTCTAAAAGATAGATATAGGTCCAGTTTTGAACTACAGTCTAAAAGATAGGTCTGGTTTACACGAGAATTTAAAAGTTAGACATAGGTTCAGTTTGCATGAATATAGATATAGGTTCAGTTTGTGTGAGAAACAAAAAAGTAGACATTGGTTTTGGTTTGCATGAGAGTCTGAAAGATAGACGTGGACCCGACTTGCACCAAAATCAAAACGTTAGACACAGGTTTGTTTTACGTGAGAGTCGAAAAGGTAGGCGTATGCCTGGTTTGCAGAAGAATCAAATGATAGAAATATGTTCGGTAGACATGCGACTCAACTATTTAGACATAGGTAAAGTAAACAGGTGGCTTTTTTGGGGGGGGGAGTGTTACGTACCTGCACACGGGCATGTTGGCGTAATCTTGACCCCTCAACTGACAAGCCCAGCTCTGTGCCAGGATTATTTTATTTTATCACTAACATAAAAACAACAGAAATTAAGATTTTGATCACAAAATTTAAAATGTTTCTGGTTATTGAAGGACGTTGATGGCTTAAAACGGGGAGGTGACTCAGCAGTAATTTTCAACTGCTGGCAATGCCGGCACCACCATCCTATAAGATTTACTCCCCTTAATGGGCATGAAAATGGTAGAACTACAGTCGTAAGCGTGCCCTAAGCGTTTTGAATATTTGACCTTAAATAACGGTTCTACGAGATAGTACGGGATTCACAATTCAGCCATTGAGATTTGAGACAACATTGCTATTGAGAAGGAATGATAATCTCAGCGATTTAGTTCATCGAAGATTAATTTCGTATAGCAAGCTTATTTCTTTCTCGCTTTATCAAATAATATCAATTTTGGTCGAAGCGTTGTTTTAATGAATCATCAGAAGAAGGTAAAAATGTCAACCATTTTGTTTCCAATTGTTTTTAGTAATGTAGAATTTTGTATTTAAAAAAAAAACAACATCGAATTCTGTTGTGTGGAGACGGGCAGTATAAAAGAATTAACAAAAATAAAACTCTGTAGGAGGTTCAGAATGGAGACCATTATAAATTTGATTGTCTTCCAGCCATCATTTAATGAGGTCTCCAGAAGGCTGTAATGATTGCCTTAGGTTTTTTCGGTGTAATGATTTCAACACTGACACAAAATCATTTTTGTTAAATAGCTGTATTGGATGTTATTACATTTTTCTTAAAAGTGATTGTTTTAACGAAAACAAAAATGAAAACGACTTTTGTTTCGTTTAATTTGAACCTTCATCGAGCCAGAGTTCAATGCAGTTGAGTCGAGGTTTTAATAAAAGATTAGCAAGCCGTTCAGATTTTTCATAAAATATAACAACTCTGAGCAATAAAATGAACTATTGCGGACTTTTTTTTTTCTTTCCCAAATGGGATTTTTGTGTGCTAAGCCTTCATGGATGAAAAGCAAAAATAAAAACGCAACATGGCAATAAAAGCTGAGAGAAAGCAAACAGTTTGCTATGGACGCCATCAATTACCATAAAAATATTAGCAATAGAATTATCAAAAATAACAACAAATGAAAACGTTGCTAATTAAGACCTAAGAAAAAAAACATTAAACGTATAAAATTGACTTCAGTCGTGTATCTGGCAAAAGGTCAAGAAAAAGAGGAATTTAGTTAAAGAACTCAGAAAACAAGGTTTAAAAATAAATAAATTGTACAGGTGAAATTAACCATTTCCTTATGAGGAAACATTCAGAATTCATAGACTGACAAAGCAGTGCTAGTCGAGTTACGCTTTTCTTCATTACCCGACCACTGGGCTGGGTTCAAAGTGTAGTATCTGTTCTTCTTTATCTCTAACAGTGATGATAATATTAACTGGTTCCTTATAAAGAATCATTCGGCATTTATTGACCGAGTAGTCAGTGGTACACGAGATACGATTTTCCTCGATCCCAGGCTATTGGGCTCTGATCAAATGGCAGTGTCTGACTTTCAAGCGGACAGACTGCATTTTATCTCACAGTCGTGTTTCGGTCTTCAGACGAAACACAAGAAATAAATAAGTGATGACTGATACTAGGGATTTCAAACTCACGGCAACACTTTGCAACAGAGAATAGTCGGTGAAATATCAACGCCAGGGGGTCTGGGCAATTTTCTATCTTAGCCCCCTGTGTACGTCCTGGGACCCACTTTAAACCGTCCTTGTGTCATCCCCGACACCGTGGTGGTGGTGCTGGCGTGAGAGCTTGTAAAAGACGAGTTTAGTATTTTCTCCCCCCATATTTAATGGTAATAGGGAGATTAGCCGTTTCCTTATAAGGAAACATTCAGCAATCATTGATCAAACAGTTTTCCGCTAATATTGGTTGAAATTTATAAAAGCTTCCTTTCAATGCAGTTTTTGTCGGGAAAGCAATCTTCAAAAATGTAGTAACTGCTCTCTTTTTAGTAATGAGTGGGTCTTTCCTTCCTAACCTTTTGTCTAAGGTAGTGTGGAATATCAACATATTAGTTATATCATTATTTTCCCTTCTAGTTAAGCACGATATCCCGTTTAGATGTTGCAGCTGTTGATATGTATTGTTTGTTATCTGATAAAAATGTTTGTTTGTGATTCTGCTTGTTATCAGCACCTGCTCGCATCCGACCATCGGGATCGTCATCCTCTCTCCCTATTGCCTTTCTGCTCCCGCCTCCTGGTGGCGGTGACGGAGATGGCTGTTCGTCAAAGAGAGTTTGACGAGGCCATTCATATGATTACGGTTTTGGTGTATCGTAGAAATAGCTACAGTTAAATGCGAAGGACATCTGAAAAAGATGCATACAAGGTCTACGGAGGTATCATTCAAAAGACAGTAATATGAGAAGTTGTTTCCCAAACTCGGAAAATTCATTTTCTTGTTTACATATGTCAAGGACATGAAGCTGAAATATAAAATAGACCCGTTATTAAACCCTTCCCGCCAATTATTTTGGTGCAAAAGTTTTATTTTCAGACGATTTTTTATTTGTTTTTAATATAGTAACTTAGAAACTGAGGTACCTTTAAGTACCCGAGCGGTGGCTAACACCTCTACCAGACGTATGAGATGACAATTGGACTCGTTTCAAGCTCAGAACGACATAAAAAGAATCAAGATAGACTAAGAAACTGAGGTATCTTGAAGTACCCGAGCGGTGGCTAACACCTCTACCAGACGTATGAGATGACAATTGGACTCGTTTCAAGCTCAGAACGACATAAAAAGAATCAAGATAGACTAAGAAACTGAGGTACCTTGAAGTACCCGAGCGGTGGCTAACACCTCTACCAGACGTATGAGATGACAATTGGGCTCGTTTCAAGCTCAGAACGACATAAAAAGAATCAAGATAGACTAAGAAACTGAGGTACCTTGAAGTATACCCGAGCGGTGGCTAACACCTCTACCAGACGTATGAGATGACAATTGGGCTCGTTTCAAGCTCAGAACGACATAAAAAGAATCAAGATAGACTAAGAAACTGAGATACCTTGAAGTACCCGAGCGGTGGCTAACACCTCTACCAGACGTATGAGATGACAATTGGGCTCGTTTCAAGCTCAGAACGACATAAAAGAATCAAGATAGACTAAGAAACTGAGGTTTCTTGAAGTACCCGAGCGGTGGCTAACAACTCTACCAGACGTATGAGATGACAATTGGACTCGTTTCAAGCTCAGAAAGACATAAAAAATATCAAGATAGACTAAGAAACTGAGGTACCTTGAAGTACCCGAGCGGTGGCTAACACCTCTACCAGACGTATGAGATGACAATTGGACTCGTTTCAAGCTCAGAACGACATAAAAAGAATCAAGATAGACTAAGAAACTGAGGTACCTTGAAGTACCCGAGCGGTGGCTAACAACTCTACCAGACGTATGAGATGACAATTGGACTCGTTTCAAGCTCAGAAAGACATAAAAAGAATCAAGATAGACTAAGAAACTGAGGTACCTTGAAGTACCCGAGCGGTGGCTAACACCTCTACCAGACGTATGAGATGACAATTGGACTCGTTTCAAGCTCAGAACGACATAAAAAGAATCAAGATAGACTAAGAAACTGAGGTACCTTGAAGTACCCGAGCGGTGGCTCACACCTCTACCAGACGTATGAGATGACAATTGGACTCGTTTCAAGCTCAGAAAGACATAAAAAGAATCAAGATCGACGCATAAACACGTCTATAGCTGGTTTTGAACGTTATGTTTTGGACGTGTTTATTCGTCAGTGTTTGAAAAAGAGACTGTTGGTAAAAAATATATATACTAAAAAATACTTTCGGTAAAACCATATAGGTAAAAAGACACTTTCATGAAAAACATATATACACGTTTCGGTATATTCACGTCTACGCCGGGGAAAGAATTCAAGTGGATAATCATGAGGCTTGTCACAAGTTATAATGCCATGTTAATTTTTGTCAGTTATACTGCACAGGCAAGCATATCGAGATTGCCTTCCATCCCCACCCTGACGTGTTGCTAAATAAAAGTAAAATTTTACACTTATGTAAACGCAGGAAATTTAGACTCTGTTGTAGCTAGACATCGACTAAAATCATACAAGCTTTTTTTTTTCTTATACCATTGTCAGCCCTGTACAACGACTAAGGTTCGAGGGTTACTGAAGGCGGTATTGGTAAGGGTATGAAAAGAGGAAGTAAAAGGGACTATTATAAGGATAGATAACAGTTGACCCTACACATGAAGTGGTTACGAAAGTAGGAAGAGGGGAAGCATCCTCTTGTTTCACAAAGAAACAGTTCTGGGAAAGAAGCTGTCTTAGTAGAACTTCCTCCTTACCAATGGAATACGAAAAGAATGGGGATGAGTCGACCCTGTGTGAATGGTATGGCGGGTCCTAGCTGTGAAGGTCTGAACTGGTGAAACAAAAGAATGTAAATCGTTTGAACAATCTGCCATTAAAATAGCGGTAAATCTGTGAGAGTCTTCAGACGTTTCCGCATTGGGGTTATAGGTAAAAAATAACCCATGGTAATCAAAGGCCGAGTAATCTGTACTTATATAAAGTAAAGATATGGATGTATAGATCTGCTTCTAAGTTAATCTTTAGGTTATCAAATGATTTGCTCGTTAAAAGCTTTGTAGCTCCTTTTGGTGATCTTTTATCGATTATATATATATATATATATATATATATATATATAACAAAACATGCGGACCAATTTGCCGACATTCTAAAAATCTACTGGAATTGGTCGATTATGGTTTTATTTTATCCCGTAATTGAGACATTGCAAGACATTACTCATATATATCATATATATATATATATATATATATATATATGCATGTATACTGAATAATACACAACTAATAATATATTATATATATACATATATATATATATATATATATATATATATATATATATATATAAATATATATACATATATATACACACACATATATATAACTATGTTTACTGCTGAATACAACACATCTAATATTATCTATCTATCTATCTATCTATATATATATATATATATATATATATAATAATAATATTTTTTGTTTAAAAAATATGATTCCTTCGCTGCATAAGAGAAAAAATCCAAATAATTAATAAAATTAAGTAGAATTGAGGTGTTTACTCCCATTCATCTTCAAGCAGAAATTTTTAAAAATATTATTATAATATAAGCTCTACTTCTGTATGGAAAACTGTCTTCTTAAAAATAAAAACAAAAATACTAAGGAACTCCGGATTATGCACCCAACGTGTTCTTTTCTATTTTCTGCATACCTGCGCACTTATATATATATATATATATATATATATATATATATATATATATATATATATATATATATATATAGTTAATATACGAAAACTTGGTAAACCTAATGGGTAATTCCAAGGAGGATGAAATCCTGAGAGCTCAATGTGAATACAGAGCTAATATTTAATGAAAAACAGACCACTTTAAGGTACCATTAAACTAATTTATTTCACCAAAATCCTTTATAAAGGATTCCGGATCATCAGGTAACAATTCCAACAATGAAATGAAAGGAAAAATGGGATTAGAAATTGAAGTTTGATGTTTCTTTGATTTATTTGTGAAGGATTGGCGATGGTTATCAATTTCTAATCCCATTTTTCCTTTCATTTCGTTGTTGGAATTGTTACCTGATGATCCGGAGTCCTTTAAAAAGGATTTTGGTGAAATAAATTAGTGTAATGGTACCTTAAAGTGGTCTGTTTTTCATATATATATATATATATATATATATATATATATATATATATATATATATATATATATAATATATATATATATATGTATACTGCTAGATACTACACGCTGATATATATATATATATATATATATATATATATATATATATTTTGTTGAATAAAACATACTATCAAATTATATCTATATATATAAAAAGGTTCTGTGTGTGTGTGTGTGTGTGTGTGTGTGTGTGTGTGTGTGTGTGTGTGTTCGTGTTCGTGTTCAACTTTACTAGAACCATAAGGCATATTTCCACCAAATTTGGAACATAGATTTTTACTCGACACTGGCTCAATAACCGATAATCGATAAATATAATGTTTAAATATTAAATTTCCATTAGTTTGGTTGTTTTAAACTTTCAGACTTGAAGTCTAAACCCTGAGGCCGATTTTAATGAAAATTTGATAAGTGTATACAACTTACTTTGACGCTTATTATACGCCATATTGATTTTCGTTTCTCTCGGCACTGGGAACCCCATGGTGCCCAAAAGGAACCCCCCAAAATTAAAATTGCTTCGATTTTGATGAAATTTTGCATGTTTTAATATTCTTTACAATGTGATAGAAATTTTATGTTAGATTTTTAAAAATGCATGAGGTACATAATATTGACCCTATAAACCCCTTGATGCTTCAATTGCTTTTCAAGTGTATTTTGTAGCAGTATTACCCAATTTCAATGAAAATTTCAGTACATATTGAGATTATATTGAATAACTGAAGTAGTCACTTGGAATTCACTGAAAATCAACACTGGGACCCTCACGCGTTAGGAGACCAGCAGGGAACCACGAAATTGGTCATAAAGTCGATTATATAGAAAACTTAAAAAAGGTGTGCTTTATTATTTCAATTACTATTAGTCTTAAACCTGTCCTTTGGCTTGAAATTTGGGACCCAAAGGGATCCCCAAATTTTCAAATTGTTTTGATTTCGACGAAATTTTGCATGTATGTTACAATTTTAAAATGAATCAAAAACTATTGTCAGAACTTCTGATACTCGAGCTGTCGAAACTTAGGGGCAAAGAACAATTCTATACAGTCTTTGTGAACTTTGGTTTTCATCCCTGGCACAGCTGCTAGGAGAAGTCTTTGTTGAATTTCTTCTCCTTCCAATGCATGTTGTTCATTTGATGTAGTTTGAGCAAAAGCTGTCAAAAAAAAATATTTCTCCTCAACAATTTTCGAAGATCGATTGCGATTAATGCGCTCTTCATTTGCTGACAAATAATTTTTTGTATCTTCTGTGCTTCTGTAAAAAAAAAACAAAAAACTTTCTCCTGTTATAAATGTTTTCACACTTCATGTCATAATTTTTCGCCATATTGATAAGAGGCACTAAAGAAAAATCTTCTTTATTTTAACTTTACAGATTTGATGAGGTTCGTGATCTTTTTTTTTTTTTTTTAATAAACCCAGACAACGCCGGGTAATGCTGCTAGTTATATATATATATACTATTCTTGACTATTCAGGATGGTAGACAAAAATTAATAAATATACCCTTTAAACTGATAAAATCTCTTGAATTAATATGGAGTAATGGATAGCGGCTTGGATTGAGGAATCGGAGAGCCGAGTTCCAGTCGAATCCATTACATTCACCCTTGGGAAAGGTATGAATCCTCTTCTTCTCCCTCCAGCTATGGGTAAAATAGCAGGACAGACTGGGTTCTATAGCCTTGGATGGCAACTGGTCTAGAAGAAGGACAACTCTGAATTCAAAAAACCTGCGGAGGGTCGTTTGGGGACCTTGTGGCACGTAGTGCACCAGGTCTCTGTATTCGGCTCTTCAGAAAGTGTGGATGGTCCTGCACGAAACCTTCACCACTATAATCAAATCTCATGTGCTGTTGACGGGCTGTCGGTTTCCTGGGAACTGATCTGCTTGACCCTCATACGTCGAATTCGACGGGAGAGTCGACTATATATATATATATATATATATATATATATATATATGTGTGTGTGTGTGTGTGTGTGTTTGTCTGTCTGTGCATATGCATATATGTGTGTGTATTTGTGCGTGAGTGTATTTATAATTATTGTAGCATATATGATTCAACGTGAAATATTTTTCTCCTTTTTCTAAGTTTTTCACTAATTTCTGTAACCATTTTTCGGCAGTCTTTTACACAGGCGATTCCTGGTGACATTTTCTTTGATATGCTATTAGCAAAAAGTTCCATGATGTCTGCAGAGCTGAGATATGAAAGAGTTGAGTAAAACACCGAGAGTAACAGGCGGGGAAAGATACTTAAAGCTTTCACTTGTCAAAACTCATTACGAATAGCAATCACTTAACAAAATATAGAAACTTTATCTATTCCTGTAGTCAAAGACATGCCCTTTTAATAAGTAAGAATTCTATCAAATTTGCCTCCATTTTTATAGCATTTTTGTATAAATCATTTCATCCAAAAGCAATGATTTTAAGACACAAGGTGCTACTGAGTATGAAAGAGTCGGAAAAAAAAGAAAAACATTATTAAGGAGCGAGAACAATAAAAGAAGAGGAATCCAGAAGACAGAAGATAACGATTGACACCCCACGCAAGGCAATAAAGCCACTAAGACACAAGGGGGGGATTACTTGTTGTGCAAGAATAATCAATATATATATATATATATATATAAACATTATTAAGAAGTGGGAACAATAGAAGATTAATAAAGATGATACTGGATAGCGATTGACATTGCATTTAAATTTTTGAAGATCAAAGTTGGCTGGAAAACATGAAACCGGAAAAGATTTCTACAAGAGAGAAGTGCGAGAAAAGAAAATGTTAGCATAGAATTTACGCTTGTATCTAACTAATTAAATTGTAAATTAATGAGACCTTGTAAACAATCTGGTACTGTGATTAAATTCATAAGGTCTAGGTAGAACAGTTTAAAGTTCATCCGAAAGTATTTATAAAAAAGGATGCTGGTTAGCCTGGGTAAATTAGTATATTTGTATAATTAAAAGAGTTTGGTTAAAATATTTTAGTTTGGGGCAAAATAGTATATTTAATATATTTAAAGAGTCGTATTTTAAAATCAATTCACCAAACTTGAATTCCATCATGAAAATTCAGGTTTGGTTTGGTTTGGTTTGTTTTGTTTTACGGCATATCAACCCCAGTGGGTTATTTAATGCCGATAACATTTTTTTTCTGGTAATATTTATGTTTTGTCAAAAATCTATTTCTGTTAATATTTTTTTCACAAAAATTTATAGCTGGTAATATTATTTTTTCAAAAAACGTATAGCTGTTAATATTATTTTTTCAAAAAACGTATAGCTGGTAATATTACTTTTTCAAAAACATATAGCTGGTAATATTATTTTTTAAAAAACGTATATCTGGTAATATTTTTTCAAAAACGTATAGCTGGTAATATTATTTTTCAAAAAAAAATTATAGCTGGTAATATTATTTTTTTTCAAAAAAAAATAGCTGGTAATATTATTTTTTCAAAAACGTATAGCTGGTAATATTATTTTTTCAAAAAACGTATAGCTGGTAATATTATTTTTTTTAAAAAACGTATAGCTGGTAATATTATTTTTTCAAAAAACGTATACCTGGTAATATTATTTTTTCAAAAAAAGTATAGCTGGTAATATTATTTTTTCAAAAAACGTAATCTGGTCATATTATTTTTTCAAAAACATATAGCTGGTAATATTATTTTTTCAAAACACGTAATGCTGACAACATTATTTTTTCAAAACCTCCTGATCAGAGGCCTTGCCGTTGGACGTAGTTTATCGTCTTCCCCAGGGCGCGGATGTAATTTATCGTCTTACCCAGGACGCTGAAAATTCAGGATATGGAATTAGTAAATACTAAACACTTCAAATAACTTGGCATATGGATCAGTTATAGCAATTTTAGTATAGGAGAAAAGGAAATTGAACATAGAAAAGGTTGTGTTATTAGCCCGACGCAAAGATGCTAAAAACTCAAAAAGTTAACCTAAAAACTTAAGTTATGTTCTTAAATAGCTTCGTCAGATCGTTACAGCCGTATGGATGCCATGCATGGTGAAAAGCCCGTTCAGAAATATCCAAACTGTCAGTCGTATACAACCACTTTCTCAGATCAATGGTTTAAAATAGCTTCGAGCGTACAAAGCCTGTAGCTCTTAGCGAGAAGCATCCTTCTTTGAAGCTGACGCCACAGAATCACAAAGAACTGTACCAAATAACTGAAAGCGCATCCCTTAAAGAATTTCAACAACAGCAACAACTATAATGCATACCACATGTAACACGGAGAGTAAGTAATGATATAATTAATATAGTGACATTCCACACTACTTCAAACAAAAGGCTAGAAAGGAAACCCCCATCAATACCGGAAAAGCAGGCTAGCAGACTTGAGAAACATTTTGATGAAAAAAAATTTATAATAGGAAGATTTTGTAACTTTCAGTTGAAATTTGCACTCACTGCACGGGTCGATACATACAGAATATTTCCTTATAAGGAAAAAAATATATTACCATTACCGTTTGCATTGATGATAATAATGACAAAATTAGCCATCATTTTAGAGCGGAGTAAACTAGTGTATCTATATATTTAAAATATTTTAATAATAGTAAGACTATAGCTACAATCTTAAGATACGCAGATGACACAGTACTGATAGCAGACACGGAAAAGAAATTACAAAATCTCCTACAGAAGGTAGCGAGGGAGAGGGTGAAGAAAGGACTAAGCATCAACTACAAGAAGACAGAATGCATGGTCATCAATAAAAAGATGAGCCCAAAGTGCGATTTACAGGTCGGGAACACTAGAATCAAGCAGACGTGGAAGTTTAAATATCTTGGAAGCTTTCTGACAGAGGACGGTAAATGCGACACAAAGGTCCGTAAACGTATTGGGATGGCCAAGGACGTATTCCAAAATCTGGGCAGAGTATTGCGAAACAGGAAGATTTCTTTGGTAACAAAGAAAAGAATACTGAGCTGTTACGTGACATCTGTCCTTCTTTACGGCAGCGAATGTTAGACGATTTCCTCAAGGAGGAAGAAGAGACTCGAAGCGACAGAGATGTGTTTCTACAGAAGGATGCTAAGGATATCATGGACCCGAGCGGTTGAGCAACAGTGTCTTGGAGAGCATGCAAATAAGGGGGAGGCTTATACTTAACATCGGGAAGAGGTAGCTGAACTTACTGAGACACATAATAGGGAAGGAGGGCCTGGAGAACCTGATACTCACGGGTCGAATAGAGGGCAAGAGAGACAAGGGAAAACAACGTATGACATATCTGACGGGCTTGAGCAAGTGGATGACAGAACGTGGTCTGGTGGAGGAACCAGTGGGAAGGAACTTGTTGAGAGCTGCATGAGACAGAGGGAGGGGGAGAGGCATGATCACTTACGCCCTGAAAGGATATGGTATATAGAAAGAAAAGGAGGCCATAACAAAATACTACTTCTGATCAAAAACTGTTGCTATGTTAACGTCTAAAAATATGCTGATTTGATTTGATCGATACGATTTTTACGGATTATCAACACTTTCAGGCTAAACCAGAAAATATTTTTAGATCGTAAGAAGTTTTTTTTTATTTGAGATAATAATGATTTAGAGGATACAAGTCTTAATAATTGACCCATAGCTGGAGAGAAAAGAATTTTTATTTTATTTTTTTTCTCATGGGTATTTACAAAATTCAAGCTCAATATAAATGTATCCAACGGGATTGAAATTTTCAGCTTTCCGAGTAACAATTCCGAGTAATTGTCCCATTCATCACAGGCACATCCAAGCTAACAACACCCATTTATTCCCCCGGGGTCACCCATCCAGGTACTCACCAGGTTCGATACTGCTTTACTTCCCTGATTGTACGAAAACCGGTATTTCAACATGAGGTGTCCGTAAGCCTCAAGTAGGCAGGGTAAAGCCACTCGGCATAGATTGACCTTGAACCCTGTCTTGTACATGCATTAAGTTATCACATTGTCGCTCGCAACTAATATTTACAGCAGTGTATTGAATAAAAGTGTGTAGAGTGTGGTCATCTAACCACACTACAAAGTTTTCATCAGTACAGGACAAATTGAAAGCAATAGCGACAGAGAAAAGCGACACATAGTCTACGTAGAGACTTTGAGTAAATCGATAGTGGAATAAGGTTTACGAGAGATAACGAAAAGACAAAGTTTATTAAAACCTAAAATAGACAGGAGATTGTTGATGGCTTGGAAAATTTGATACTCACAGGACAGATTGAAGGCAAGAGGGACAGAGGAAACCAACGCATAACCTACCTAGTGAGCTTGAGTAAATGGATGGGGGAACAAGTTTTAGGACAGATAACAATATATTAAGAACTACAAAGGACAGGAATTAGTGGAGACAATGACAGCCAATGTCCTGAAGAGTGACGGCACATAGAAGAAGAAGAAGGAGAAGAAGAAGAAGAAGAAGAAGAAGAAACTATAAAGTGAACCGGTGTTTCAACGTGCTATGGCCGTATTATTCTATTCAGTTAGTGATTTTTGATCACTATTTATATTAACAAATAAATTTAGACTCTTAACTTGTATTTTTCCATCACAAGAAAGTAACAACGAAAATACGGATAAAAGTATTCAAATAAATTAATGTAGCGAACTGATTTTAAACGATGTTTTCTAATAAAATATTTGAAAAAAATCTATAAATAAATAAACAGGAGCCGCTCTTAGCTCTTTTAATTAAAACTTTTAATAGGGTGGAAATAACCTTTTGCGTCGACCTCTATCGTTTCCTGGTCTAAAATTTTAAATTCTGTATTGCAGCCATGTTTTAATTAACACTCGTACTGTCATTATAATTTTTCCTCTTTTAAAATTGCTTTTGCTAAGAGAGAGAGAGATTGATCAATTCGCAGAGTGTTAATTATTCCAGTTAATTAGATAAACAGCCGCATGACTAGATTTGAAGGAAATCAAGCTTTTATCTGAAGACGTCTTCGTTCGTCATATTGTCTAGAGGACTTTTATAAAATAAGAAGTGCTGTAAAATAAAAGAGCATAGCGTGAAAGAAAAAAAATGTATAGCTTTAAGAAAAACTGCCAAAAGCTTCGAGCAATTTGGTTATCTTAAATCATTATTATCTTAAACCCTAGTTTATACTGAAACTTGAAAATAGTTGCAAACGCCTAATATTTTTCTAGTATCTTTTTTTTATCAAGATTCTATTTATTGATAGAAAGCAAGCGTCAAGTTTGTCGTATGTTCGATACACGCATGTGCGCTGTTCAAATTCCTCCGAATTTTCAACATGTCCAATATTCCTTTCATTATTTACATTATTCGGACTGTTGTCCTCATCTTCATTCCCATATTAACAACGTTTCGTCCGTTGTAAGATCCGGCCTTCTTCAGGTGACTGGAATTTCGACCCGAACCATTTATTTCGCCCATCGGTGTAGATTATTCTACTTCCACGTTCCATACCTCTTCCGAAAAGTTGTGAATATGGCATTGAAGATGAGGATTAACAGTCCGGGTAATGTAAATAATGCAAATAATCATACTAACTCATCTCAGAGATATAGACAGGTATGTCCAATATTCTGTAAGCACATTTCGTAAGTCAGTTTCAAAGCATTTGTTTCTGGATTAATGAGAACACGGCCTGAGATAGGAGTTGAGTTTCTAATTTTCGAATATAACGCTAATAGGTTACAGCATATATATATATATATATATATATATATATATATATACACTAACAGTATTACTCGCTTGAAAAACCTCGGATGACTCAACTTGTAGACACCTAAGGGCAAATTGGTACCCGAGGAAAAATTGGAAGTAAAAACAAGAAAGAACTAAAATCATCAGAACACGGCGAAACTAATCTTCAAGTGTCTTAAGCCCTTAGTCCAAAGGAAAAAAGCCAAGCGAGCATAAAGACTAAAGCGTAGAGTGCTCAATACGGTCAGTACGTTGTGGCCGTATTCATTATTAATGTTATTGAGTCTTGGCTTTCCTTTTCTATTACTAGTGCTTCCATTATTATTAATCTTTCTTTTTTTACATGCGGGTTTGGCTATTATTATCATTTCACCCCAAGCAAGGCGAGAATGCCACTGCTACACGGAGAGTTACAGAGAAAAGACTGGATAAGGAGAATCGAGAAAAGGATAAAAACTGAACGAGGTTCTAGAAGATAAAAGATGGCGATTGACGTTGCATTTAAATTTTTGAAGATTGTATTTATCAGAGAAGCAAGGAAATAGAAGGGATTTCCACAGGTGGGAAGTGCGAGAAAATAAACTGTTGAAGTGGCGGTTACATTTAACTGATACAACAGTAAAAAAAAAAAAATAAGGTGAGACCTAGTCATGTAGCGTACTTAAACTCACGTAGTCCGGACATCAGGGGGAAAAAAACTTCGTCAGAGCAATTGCCATGGAAACATTTGTAGAAAAAAAAAGACAGACGGAAACCACATCACGCTGGCAAGTAAGTGACTGAAGTCTAGATGCCAATCTAGGATCGATTACATTGCAGATCCAATTTGGATTTTCTCAAGAAACTCAAGATGAGTAGCAGAAGCAACGGACCAGATATGGCAACAGTATTCAGTGCACGGACGAATGGTAGATTTCTAAATGTGCAAGATGGACTCTGACGAGAAATATCTTCTGGCACGACACAGTGACCCAACTTTCCTTGCAGTAGATGCAGCTATTGATTCAATGTAGTGGTTCCACTTCCAGTCAGTTGAAAACGTGAGGCCAAGAAGCCACAGTCTATTGCTTCCTATGAGTCTAGCATCAGTCATGCTGATGGCAGTCAGATCCTCGATGGCGGTTGAATGAGAGCAGTTTCGTTTTGGAGGCATTCAAATTTCCTGCCCCAGTTAGCCACAGATTGTAGGTCCCTTCCAAGAGCAGCGGCCAGGTTAACCTTATCAACTCTGACGGATTTGCTATTGAGACATGAGTAAATGGTAGTGTCATCAGCATAAATGCCTACTTGGAAATTGATGACATCAGGAAGATCATAGATGAAGATCTGAAAAAGTACGACCCACGATAGCGCCATGAGGAACCCACGCGTTTGTGTGAAAGGACCTGGAGGCGAGCCCGTTCAAAATGACTTTCATTTCATGATTTGATAGGAACGATTGGATTAAATCAAACAGTCGTCCAGTAATATCGTAGCCCTTGAGCTTGCGTAGAAGACCAGCGTGCCAAACCCTATCAAACGTCTTCGAAATATCAAGAGCTCCCGCTCGGGCTTCACCGTTACTATCAAGAACTTGATATACATATTCAGTGATGGTCGTTAGCTCATCAGTGGTAGATCTGGCAAAACGGAAGCTATATTGTTTGTCAGAGAGTAGGTAAGGAGGGGTAAGGTGCTTAACCACTTCAGCTTTGATTAAAGCCTCGAATACTTTGCCGAAAAGTGGGCGATAGTTTGAAGGGTCAAAATGTTTTCCGGCATTCTGAAAAAAACCGGAATTATAGTGGCGAACTTCCAACAAGGTGGAAAACAGGAAGCAGCGAGGCAATAACAGTAGAGTTTGGAGGGGACTGGGGCCAGCTCAAGGGCACATTTCTTTAGGCTGGGTTCCTGTTGTTCCCTTTTTGCCTTATGGGACTCTAATTTAGAAATTATGCCTCAGACAAGTTATACTTGTATGTTCTACTAGTATGTTGCGGATGGAGTTTGCTAAGTTTCCGTGTGTGTTTAGATATGTCCTGATTGAACTATGGTCAGATAGGTGCAACGTGTGTCGTCTATATAGGGATGTGGTTGTAAGACCAATGTAATTATTTATGAATTTGGTTTGATCGGGAACACAGTACATTGTTCTAGTTTCCTGTGCCATGGCTCTTCCGGATATCTCAGTTTCAATTTTAGTAGCTGGTGTGATCCAGTGACTTGGCTCAGAGAGATGTGAGTTCAATTTCTGACCACAGCATAGGTGAACACAAAACTTGAGGAGTTGATTGGCTCAGTGTAGTTTGGTTTGATTTGTTTTACTGCATATCAATCTCAATGGATTATTTAATGCCGACAAGATTTTTATGGATGGAAATATTGTTTTTCTTTCAAAAATGTATTACTAGTAATATTTTTCTCAAAATATGTAGTCCTGTTATTTTTTTTTCAAAAAAAATATACTGCTGGTAATACTTCTCTTTAAAAAAAAATGTACTGCTTGTAATAATGTCTTGCAGGGAATATTTTTATCTTCAAAAATGTACTGCTGATAATAATTTTTCCAAAAAGGTATTGCCGGTATTAAAACCTATTTTATACTTTTATAGTCTTTTGACCGCTTTTGGGAGGTTAAATATTTGCCCATATCTGGGACCCTGACAGGTGCTACCACCCTGAATCAGGGTGGATCTGGGAACACCAGCAATTAAGAGATGGTTTCACTCTCCTCAAAACCTCCTTATCAAATGCCTATCTGTCGAATGTACTTTAATGTCTTACCCAGGACGCGGATGTAGTTTATCGTCTTAGCCAAGACGCAGATGTAGTTTATCGTTATACCCAGGATGGTTGAGGAGCTGAGTTACGAAAGGGAAATAACTGAAATTGAAGCCGAATAATCCGGAAGCTGCATGACACAAGAAGTAGAACAATTCCTGAAGAAATGCCTGAACATATAACGGCCGAAACGTTGTGAATATCACAAGAAAGACGAGGAATCTAGTTCGAACAATGTAAATAGTGTAAACATATACAAAGATATCGAGAAAAAGGTATTTAAAAAATTAAAATTCCAGCGTTCCAACATTTTCAGTGCATAATCATAGCTAACGTTTGCGTTTTTTGTGTCTTTTCCACACCTTCTTATACTTCCGTCAACAAAAACATCACTTCCGTCCGAGGATGTCCTTCTTGAGAACGAAACGCGTTCAATTTTGCCTAATACGCTAAACAATCAATTATTCAATCAATTTACAGACAATCGTTATACAGATCATCTCTGCGTATACAACAAGGAAAATCAATACAAAATATTCTCTCTTGCGTTGGCTATAGTTTTTTTTTTTTTTTCTTTGATCAATCAATCAATCAAGACGCTCGCAAAGTCTAGCGTTCGCGGCAGTTGACACTCGCCACATCGATCGGTCAACAGTCAATAACTTTGATACGACTCGAGTTCATTTTCACTCGTTCAGAGTTCTTTTTCGAGTGTTCGTTGTCAGTGTCCGGCTGGCGTCGCCAGTGTTCTCAAGAAGGACGTCAAGGAGCTTCGAAATTGAAAACAGGCTTTCCTTGACTTCTTCGTCTGACATCTAGAAAATGAAAAGCATAGAAAGATTAGAAAAGCGACTGATATTCTTCGTCGGATGTGCGGCTGGTGTAATAAAGGAACGAGAACGAGTTACAGACAAGCTTCGTTACCTTCGCCTAAGCGCAAATAACCATGGGGAAAGGAGTGACTCTAGCTCCCCCCCCCACCCGCTTATGGGTTATATGGGACTTGTATATGGAAAAATCAATGTTATTCACAAGAAATTGTTAATGCAATATTCACTTTTACATTCCCAAATGCTTTTCGGATTTAAATAAACTACAACGGGTTAATAATACATAATGTACAGACTTGAGAGAGTCTCTATTCAGCCGACGGGTTGTTCGTTAGAGCCGTTTGGTATTGTTGGATTTTAAATCAGGGATTGCTATTTGTTCATATACAGTGTAACCCGGATATAAGAGAGTTGTCGGGACCGTAGAAGAAGTCTCTTATATCCAGGCTTCTCTTATATCCGGGTTTGGTCTATTTTATATACATTAACACAGGCTCTATTTTGGGACCAGAGAAAATATCTCTTATATCCGGGTTTCTCTTATATCCGGGTGACACTATATATATATGTATATATATATATATATATATATATATATATATATATATTTATTAAAGACACTTTTATGTTTTATAGATACAAGTATTTAAGTAAATGCTCTGTTTATAATAAACAGTATTAAATAACATTTACCGGCCTGAATGTCCGAGAAATTTTCATAGAAACAGGATTCGAACCTGCATCCTATACGGAACCGTCATTTACGCTGAAGTGCCTTGACCGCTCGGCCACAAAGGATCGTTCGGTTGGCATTACTGCTTATAAACTCAATTTCTCGGCCATATGGAATGGACAAACATGGTGGATAAATAGTAACAGGTTTATTGTAGAAACTACTACAGCAAGCAAGGAAGTAATAGTTATACGCACGGTCGTCGCAAGTCAGTGCAGTTGTGTGCGTGCTGCTATCGGAAGGCCGCTGGTTCTCGCAGATCCCAGCTCGATGCTATTTAGCAACTACCCCACGCAGTCACATGTGTCGCAAGGCTGAATTTAATATGGGGTTCGGCCAAAAAATCCCCGTAGACCCTGCAAAACGGGATCGGGTCTGTCTACCACCCCGGACGAGACTCTACCCTTCAGCATAGCCTCGTTCGGCAGAGAGTTCGACCAGAACATCTGAGAAAGTTACCAGCTCGACGCTATTTAGCAACTGCCCCACGCAGTCGCATGTGGCACAAGGCCGAATTTAATGTGGGGTTCCCGAGCCCGTAGGCTCGACCAAATATCCCCGTAGACCCCGCAAAACGGGATCGGGTCTGTCTACCTTTCGAGACTCCGCCCCTCGGCACAGCCCCGTCCGGACTCCTCCCCACCCGAAGACAGAGAGCCAGACCAACACAGCTGGGAAAGATTCCCTGTCCGCTGTCCTAACGGATACTTATAGGCGGTTACCACCTATAGTGCCGCCACTCATGGGGGTGTCAGGTTATTCCATTACATCATTTTTGCTTGCATTACAGTGTATGATTTGTTGGCAAAATAGGCCTCCACGCAAAATGTCTTTTGTTTGGTTGACCAAGACATAATAGGGAAGATTATTGTTCCAATATTTCATTCATAAAGTCAACTAATATACCCTGAAAGAGAAAAGAAGAAAAATTAATATTAACAGTTTTATTCAAAAATTTGTAAGGTCTGATTTTATTTTTTTATGGGGGGGGGGCACACTGTATTTCTCGTGTAAATAATGATAGCTCCTCGTCTCAGAAATACAGACAGGATTTGACGTCTCCTATTTGCAGCACTCATCTTGTGCTGCCCCTTTTACTGTCGACCATATATGATGTCATCTCGCTTTCATCTGTGAGGAAATTGTCCAACATTCACTGTCACGTAGTAAAATCATCTCTTCTTTGTTTCTAACGAATATTTCCAGTCTCTTAATACTTCGTTTTATTTTTAGAAGGAATTTTTCGCTATTTTCGATACGGCTTCGGATTTCGGTGTCACATTTCGCGCCGTCCGTTGAAACCACTTCCCAGATTGTTCCAGTTCTGGACTTGCTGTGATTCTTACGCCTCGACGTTTGTAGGAATTTTGTAAAGACAAATAAAGATATAAGTAAATAAAAGCAGACGATTTATTCTATTATTTTTTTCTAATGCTTTTTCTTCATTTTTGTTTCTTTTCAGCAAACGCCCTCATTTGTTACCACTGTTCCAACAAGGAACAGAAAGGATGCGCAGAGGATTTCCACTCTTATCTTTTTGAAGGCACAAAATGTCGCGGGGCTGATGCGAAATGCGCACTTCAACGTAACCCTCCTCTGAACGGTAAGTGACCACTTTTCCATGCAATGGTAAGTCTTCCAGTGTTTCATAACTACATTACAATTTTCTTCATTTGTAAAAGTCGTGTTCATTGCGTCATTGGAAGCAAATATGTTGGTAAAGTCGAAATGACTATTGATTAGAAAAGCAAAAGAAGAACCAACAATTTCCAATAATTATCTTTCACGGGTTGTTGAACTCTAGTCTTTTCATTGGATTTTCGTACCTGTACGTAATTTTTCGGGGGCTTACGAATATGTTTTAGCTCAATAAAAGAAAGAAAGAAAGAAAGAAAGAAAGAAAGAAAGAAAGTAAGAAGGGGAAAGGGATAAACTTAAAAGAAAGGAAGCACAATGAAAAGAAAGAAAGAAAGAAAGAAAGAAAGAAAGAAAGAAAAGCGAGGAAACGATAAACATGAAAGAAAGAAGGAAAATTAAAAGAAAGAAACAAAAAAGTACGACGATTTAAAAAATAAACAAAGAACAATGAAAGAGAAAGAAAAGGAAAGGAATTAACTAAAAAGAAAGAAAGAAAGAATGAAAGAAAGAAAGGATAAACAAACAAACAAACAAAGGATGAAAGAGAGAAAGAAAGGCAAAAGAAAAACAGTGAGAGGAAGAAAGGGGGAAAGAAACAAAAATGAACAAGAGAATAAAGACAGAAAGAAAAGAAAGAAGGACGAAAGAAAGAAAGAAAGAAAGAAAGAAAGAAAGAAAGAAAGAAAGAAAGAAAGAAAGAACAGGGGAAAATGAAACAATGATGTAAAAAAAGAAAATAC
>CAHIKZ030001329.1:130000-160000 GCA_903632075.3 Acanthosepion pharaonis | reverse complement strand
AGTATTTTTTAATTAATGTTTGAACTTTCATAGTTAAAATTAATTTGATAACTTTGCTTGACATCCATCAAAAACATGGCACGTGGAATTTGAACAGTCTACCCCAGTATCTAAATAAAGGGTTCCTTCAAAATTTACCAAGAAGAAATACACATAAATTAAAACGGCCGAAAAATTGTGACAAATATTACATCAACAAAATTATAGACTAGTTGACTAATGTATTGTTTTTTGTCTTTCAGTCTAACATAAAGTTTGCCTGTTATACTAAATGTTGTTATTAATTAACATCACAAGGATAATGAATTTTAATTTGAAATATAGACTGTAAACTATCCTAAACGTTGTTATTTAACGCTACTGTGATAAATGATTGGCGCGAACGCATCCATTATATATATATATAAGAACGAAAAATTCGTATATATATATATATATATATTCTTATTTATATTTTATTTTGCAAATTATTGTGCATTGAATATTGCATTTTAATATATAAAGTATAAAATAAATATATTTTATATATATTTATATACATATATATACATCATATATTATATAAAGCGATATATATTTCATATATAAACATATTTACATCATATAATTACCATAGAATAAATATTTGCTTTTCTATATATAATTCGCGCAAAATATTACCTTGTTAATGTTATAATTTTTTTTCAAGAAAGAATTAAATTTAGTATTTTATTTTAAAAATATTTTTTTCTTAATTTGCTTTTTACATTCTTTTTTCTCAAATAAAATAATAAAGTATATATATATATATATATATATATATTTTGAAATAACATTTTGTTTATCTACATAATGTGGGCGTTGAAATTTATTTTCCTGAGTAAATAAAACTTGTCTTTTGTCTTTGGGAAACAAATTTTTGGCCCGTGTTTTTTCTTGTCTAAGGTGATAGGTTTTCAGGCAAGTAGTCTATTAATTTACTGGCAAATAGTTTTTTCCTTTTTTTATATTAGCTGTGATTGAACAAAACAGGCTAAAATGTGGATGAAATACATATATATATATATATATATATATATATATATATATATAAGAGAGAGAGAGAGAAACCGAGAAAGAGAGAATTTACAAATACAAATTTGAACATACATATTTGTAGAATCTATAATAAAAACGAGGCTAAATATTGAATGGATAGATAAACTTTTATTTTAAAACAAATAATTCATTTACTCTTGTTTACCATTTTAATTTATTGTTATCAACCAGAACCATTTTAATAATAAAAATGGACTGTTGATTAATTGCCTCAATTTTTATATTATAAATATATATATATATATATATATATTTTTTGGTCAATCCGTCGAAATAAATTGCAAAGTGAATCTAAGTAATATAAAATATTAAAATGTGAACCGCAAAAAAAGAGATCGGTGTATTTATTATAGAGCAAATATGAATTATCTTCTTCAAATAAAAAATCAATACACCTTCCTATGATTTATAGCTGTCATTCGCCTTCAGTGGATGTTCAAATGTCCAAGGAGTTGAAAAACAATTTTCTTTTCAAACTTTTGTTCTATTCAGATGATATATTTCTGAAAATGTACCTCAAAAATAGAAAAGGTAACTTTGATTATAATTTTATTCTTTCGATATATATATATATATATATATATATATATATATATATAAACATACAATATATATTATCGAATAATGCCAATATAGCATCTAATGTCAAAAAGATTCAAAACACTCAAACATATGATAAAGTATTTTCCATTTGTTCCCGTCTATTATCCTATCTTGGTGTGGGTCCAAAAAATTCACTATAAAATTGCCTTTTGTTTCAACACTTCGACATGTCTTGTCAAGTTTCTAGTGAAAAAAAAACAATTTTCAAACAACCGAAAAAAAGAGACCGTTCAAAATTTACTATATATAAATTATTGATAGTATAAGAATTTAAAAAAAAAAAATATGGAAAAAATAAAAAATTATTATGGATCAAAACAATAACAAAAATTAAAATTAAAATATAAAAATTGAAGGAGAAAGTTAATTGAAAATTTGAGGGTTCATTGAAATATATATTGTTTATTATATTTATTTATATATATATATATATATATATATATATATATATATATATTGAGGAATCGGAGTCGAGTTCAATTCACAATCCATTTATTCATTACTAATACCCTTGGGAAAGGTGTGAATCCTCTTCTTCTCCCTCCAGCTATGGGTAAATAGCAGGACAGACTGGGTTCTATAGCCTTGGATGGCAACTGGTCTAGGAGAAGGACAACTCTGAATTCAAAACCTGCGGAGGGTCGTTTGGGGACCTTGTGGCACGTAGTGCACCAGGTCTCTGTATTCGGCCCTTCAAAAAGTGTGGATGGTCCTGCACGAAACCTTCACCACTATAATCAAATCTCATGTGCTGTTGTCGGGCTGTCGGTTTCCTGGGAACTGATCTGCTTGACCCTCATACGTCGAATTCGACGGGAGAGTCGAGTATATATATATATATATATATATATATATATATATATAATAAAAAGTATCCTTTTGCTGTTGTAAATAAAAAATAATCTTTACACATAACGTTTACCTCCTAGCCTATTTCAATGAAATTTATTTTTCAAAAGAATCCAAAACAGGAAGAATTCAACTACCATTTGATCACGTTTTATTCTTGAAAATGTGTTTGTAAATAGGAATTTATAGTTATATTTTATAAATAAAATTTACGCTTAGGCGATCACGTATCTTTCGATACATTTTAAAATAAAGTTTCCGTTATTTTTTTTAATCTAATATTAGGTTGCCATTTTCTTTCTGCGGTGTTTACCAGTTACCATCCAAGATTAAAAACATTTGGATTTGTTTCAATATTTGCCCATAGAAAAAGGAGAAGATAAATTATTTATATACATATTAGCAAATATGAATAAGTGATTTCGTCAGTTATGTTATTATTATGCCATGATTTTAAACCAAACGAGGCATATTTTTTTTAAATTTAAGTATTTTTTCTTTCTTTTGGTAAACCTGTTGCCATCCAATGGCTATAAATACCTGGTTTGTCCTGATATTTACCCAGAAGAGGATTCATACCTTTTCCATTTTTTTTCCGTATATAGAATTAATATTTTCAAGATTCGACTGGATAATAACTGATTCTCCGATTCCTTCAATCCGAGTAAATCTATCCATTATTTATTGCCCTAATTTGTAAAAAAACAAATTCTTAAATAGTTAAATTACTCAAATGGAATCTTTTTTTCCTTATTCATTTTTCTAATAAGTTCAACTATTTGAAAAACATCAAAATTTTTTGTTTTTTTGACGGAATTAAAATGAATTAAACCGCGCAACTAAGGTTATTTTAAATGAATGAATTACATTTCGTTGCCAATATTTATTGAGGACACTACGTCTAGATTCCAATCTATGAGATGTCCTGTGGGTATTCTGAAATAATCTTAATAAATTTGGTTAATGTATTTCCAGGTCTCTTTCCATCTCAAGAAATAAAAAAAACATTTTTATTTTTCATCTTTTTTATCTTTTTGCAACTTTAGATATATTCTTTATATATATAAATATATATATATATATATATATATATATAATATATCTTACCATTTTACATTGACGCAGATTTTTTTGTCTTATTGTTCTGCTTTTTTATTATTTTTTTTTTTTAAATTTTCTTAAACTGTAAATTCGTTTAAACCCATCTTTATAGATATAAGAATTTCAAAATTAAAAAAACGTCATCTTTTACTGGAATCGAAACATAAACCTTTCCCTTTTTTTTCAACGGAAAAATTTAAAAATTTTAATTTTGACGTGACCATTTTGACCATGTTTATTTTTTAAACTCAAAGTTCAGTTTTCCTATCTATTTATTCGGAAAATCCATCCTCATCATCTTTGTTGCCATATTTATCATTTACGTTTCTATATGTTGTACGCTCCGGCCTTCTTCAGGTGGCTGGAATGTCGAACTGAACCTTTATTTGGCTCACTGGAATAAACTTTTTAGTTCCACGTTTTAATATATTTCAAATTTGTTAAATTATCATTGATTATCTCCTGTAAATTTTAATAATTTACGGCCTTAAAAAATATTGAATTCACAATCTATCATCTAACTAAAGCCTTTATCCAAAATGCCATGTGTCCTTGAGAATATTTGACATGACTTTCTGGGATTTGAGAATCTACCATCTTGAGCAAAAATTTTTTTACAGTGCTCATTTTATTTTTTTAAACTGTCATTATCGTTGCATGTTTTTAAATCAAACGTAACATTGCAATTTTTGCTGTAACTATTGCTTTTTTTCTTTTTTTTTACTGGTTCCCATATTGTATTCATTTCTTTTTGGTAAACCCAGGAGATTTTTTAAATCTAGCAAATAAAATTCCTTTTTCATTCCTTAAGTAAATACAAAAATTTTCCAATGAAGGTCTTTTTTAATTTCATCCTGATCCCACAGATGGCGGTATTGATCTTAATTTAAATCCATATTTGGAGAATTTTCGAAAAAGGAAATAAAAATTGAGATAACTTATAACTGACATTATCATTAACATTCATACGTTAAAACTATTCAAATGAAACCCCAGCGAGCCAAATATTAAAAAAGCTGTTCGACATTCTAATCACCTGTTAAAGCCCGACATTTCAACGGCCGAAACGTTGTGATAAATATATAAAAGTTAAGATGAAGGAATTTAGTCCCAACAATGTAAACAATTTGTACATAATTTCTCATCTCATTTTTGGTTTTTTAATGAGACATTCAATTTTCCTATCTAACGTACGCACATCTTTGAAATATGTGTAAATAACAACTATATCTGCTTTATATTTTTTTTCTTTTATAGTCATTTTTTTTGAGTGGATTTACCATTAATGGATTTTGATTCACTGATTACTATGAACGTTATTTTCAGTTTATAATAAGAAGAAATAAGGTCGAATTAAAAAGAAAAATCCATTTAATAAATAAATATGCATCTAGTAAATGTCATGTTAGAAAACTGAGAAAACTTTCAGAAAATATTTAGTTTCGGAAAGAATTATTCCATAACACAAAAATTGACAAAACATCAAGATGAGAGATGATTCACGCTGACAGACTGAACGTTTTCAATACTAATAAGAACTATTTTATATTGCTAGAAATATAGACAGGATATTTAGATATAGATTTTCAAAAGACATTATCATGACTATTTGAATAAATATATTAAATCCTTTTAATAGACAAGACATCCCTAGACATAAAAAAAAATATCCTGAAACATATGGAATGATCCTTGAACATAGACATTTTTTAAAATTTCCTGAAAATTTATGAGAATCCATAACATAGACATAATAGATTATCCCTCAGACATAGACGAATATCAATTTTTTAAACATAAAATGAGACATTTTTTATAGACATCAATATCCCTAGAATAGACAAAACATTTTCTTTTCAAATTTCAGGATTTATCAAATCCATTTATTGTTTGGTGAATTTTAGAATAAAGATAAAACTGATATCCTTTATTATAGAAATAACAATCCCTTTTAGACGGGATATCCCTTAACATTTGACTTTTTATCCAGATAATCCTTGCAAATGATTTGAAACTTAGAATATTTGCATCAAGGCCTCTGATCGGATATTGTTTTGAGGAGCGTGAAACCACCTTTTTAATAATTGTTTTGAATAGATTTTTTATGGTCTGTTTTAAATTGAATAAAAAATTCTTTCATTCGGTATTCCCCTGGTAGGTTAATTATTTCCCAGATACGCCTGATGAAGGTTGGAGAAAATCGGAATTTGTTATATTTATTAATAAAAATATGATTTTAGACTATTTGCAAATAAGTTTTTATTTGTTTGATTTCCCCTTAAAGAACAATTATCGTTAATAAAAAAGTAATGTGATTTTATTCCTGCTCTGAAATTTTTCAAAATTTTTTTCGTTATCCAAATTCTAACTTAGCATTGATTTCATATAATCAGAGATATATCGATAGAATATAGGTTGTATATTAATTTTTTACTCATAAAATCAAGTCACATTCAATTTCTTTTCGTCTAAATTAATTATATTCAATTTTTAACCAAAAGATTGTTTTTCAGATCAAAATGGCGATCGCAAACGTTTCGCTGGACTCAAGTGCACTCAGTGCGTTGTCTAATTTTAATTCCATTTCATATCCGTTAATATAAATGTTCTTTAATTTCAAATTGATGTTTCTAAAATTTTAATTTAATAATTTTGGCGATGGGAAGTTACAAATTATTTCTTACCCTCCTGCTTCCTATTTAGAATTTTGCACTTTTTTATATTTATTAAATTATTGACAGGTTTTGAAATCTTTGTGCTAATTATTAAAGCTAATAGGAATACACATAAAAGCATTCCGTTGTTTCTCAAACTGACGCAAACACATTATACACATATGTACATACAAAAATATGTATATATTTTAAAAAATTGTAAAATTAAAAATATATTATAATATATATTTTATAATTTTAAATTGTAATTAAATAAATAAATAAAGTTTACTAAAACAGAGAAATGAATTAATTTTTTTTTGCCGTAAATGCAAAAAAAAATAAATAAATAAAATTTAAATAAATATATAAATAAAAATAAATTTTTTAAATCGTAATATACTTGATGTGATAATTATTCTACAAACTGTAAGGGATTCTAATTACATTTAATTGTTCTTAAAAAGAAATATAGTATATTAAAAATTAAAAAGTAAAAATATTTCAAATCGTAGTTAAATAAAAAGTATTCTAACCTAAACACCCCCAAAATCTTTAAATATACGAATAAAAAAAAAAAAATGCCGTAAGAATTTTTTGCCGTTAACAATAAAATTTTTAAAAATCCAGACGACATGCGCTTTTAACGGATGTTAGATTTCATTGAAAAATACATCCCTACCCACTACCAAAACGTAGCAATAACTGATACATTAAAACATAGACATAATGAACACGCAGACACCCCTTGTCCAGTTGAAATAGATTTATCTGTAACCTTGGAAACATGAATTATAATTTTAGCTGTGTCTTTAAAACACAGTAATTTTAAAACTTACTCCAAAATTCGCTTGAGGATGAAATGGAACTAATGTCTTTAATTTAATTACAAAATTAAATTCGGGGCTTTTAGCTTCCATTTTTGAAACATGGTTAGAACTGTGTAGCGAAAAAAAAAAAAATTTTAAATCAATTAATTTATAATATTATATATATAAATATATATTGATATATTTTGTAAAAATAAAAATATATATAAAAACACCGGATTATATATCTTACTGTTCTTTCTTTATTTATATATATATATATATATATTTATATAATATATCAAAACAACATTTTTTTCTATTTTACAAACAGTCAAATTTTTCATTATATATATTAAAAATGGACAAAACCACATTTTATTTTATTTTAAAAATCCATTTTATTTTTCATAACGGTCACACTTATATTAATGGAGTAGTATATAATTTTTGGTTATATATAAACAGTAAAATAACAATTATTTGAAAATGTATATAAAAAAAGCCATAGAAAATATTCGTCCTTTGACGACATTTTGAACCTGCATCCTAGGACGAAATTCATTTACAAATTTTTTCAAAAACATGATTAAAATTGCTATAAACTCAAAAAATATATATATATATATATTCAATATTCCATGAATATATAATATATATATATATATAAACGATAATAAAAAAAAGAAAACAGAAAAAATTTTAGAAAATAAAAATAGAATTTATAGAACTTATAACGTTAAAATAATTACAGTTTTCTAACTATATTAGTGTTTAATTTTTTTTTTTTATCCTTACTTTCCTTTATTAAGTTCTACCTCTTGGAAATTTTAAAAAAAATATTTGTATTATGATATTATATTAAATATTTATTTTGTATTGATATATTCATATTTTATATTTTCAAATCTCATCTTTTGCTATCAATCATTACATTGCCTAATATATCTCACCGTGATATATATATATATATATATATATTATATAATTTGTTATATGATGGATACGTATATAATATATATATATATATAATATATAATAATATATATATATATATATATATATTATATATATATATATAATTATATATTTTTTTATAAAATTCAACATTTATTTATACATATTTTATATGCATTAATATATTTCTTATTATATTTATTAAAATTTATTTTAGTGGATACTATGTTTTTTTAAATTTAAACCTTGTAAATAAAAAATATCCATAATTGAAAACAATAAAAAAATAAAAAAATAAAAATTTTATTTAAATTGAATATATACCAAATCACAAATAATAATAAAAAAAAAAAACTATTAAATTATGATTTTTTATATTTTTTTCCATTTCATATTTAAAAAAAAATATATATATATGGGCATTTATTTATTTTTAGAATATATTTTACATTTTCTTTTAATATTATTCTCCTTTGCATGAAATTCCCATTTTTTAAAAAAGGTTTTAAAAGGCATTATAAGAAATCTATATTATAAATTTTTTTTTTTTTCAAAATTCATAAAATTTATCATCTAATTTTTTTGGTTTTTAAAAATTACCATCTAAATATATATTTTAATATCATTTCAAATTATTTACAAAATAAAAATTATTTATATTTCTAAAAACAGAACCAAGAAAAATAAATAAAAAATTTTGCTTTGAATTTTTGGTTGCAATGACACTTTTGGATTTATTATCTTATTCAACTTTCATAATTAAATTTATTTCTAACATCGCCATATATATAAATATTGTATATCGTTCTCAAAGGCCTTTATTTTTAAAAGATCGCTCGATTTATTAATGAAAACTTCATGATTTCAAAATAAATATAAAAATGTACTAGTGGACTTTATATTTTATAAACTTAGAAAATATTTGAAACAACAAATTATTTTTTTGAAACATTTTTTTCTCCACAAAAACTCTATTTATATGAATATAAAATTATTTAATGATATATTATTTTTCTTTTTTTTGTCATAATAATCATGGTTTATTTACCAATGATTGATTTTGATTTTTTTCATTTAAGAATTTTGTATATAAATCATATAAATAAATAAAATATATTTTATATATATATATATATATGATATATATATATATAATATTGAATTTTAAAAAATTGTTTTCGTTTATTTCTGTTATTTAATTAGTTTTATTGATAAAACTTTTTTAAATCCAAAAAAATGTCAAAATATAATGCTTTCTATTTAAAGACTTTAATATAAATTAAAGACAATTTTAAATTACAATTTCAATAACATCTTATCAAAAATGTACATGCTTTATAAAATGTAATCCTGGGTCTAATTATGAAAAAATTCAGCCATTTTTTTTAAATTTTTAAAGAATTTTTGAATTTGTAACGGTATTATATCTAAATAATTAATATAATAAATAAATTAAAAAAATTATTTATTTTATTTTCATTTTTTGATTTTTTTCGATATAATGTATATATTTTTCCCCTGATTTCATTTTTGATTTTCTTTTGATAAAAATTTTTCATGATTTTTTTTTTTTATTTATATTTTTCTATTATATTTTTAATTTATATAAAATTTTTTTTCACCTTGTCATCTTTCGCGGATGTCTTTTTGAAAATTTTTTAATCCATATGTTTATCAAAGTTTCAAACAAACCTAGTTTTTTTCAACATTGAACAAAAAATATGCCAATCCAATACCCATATAAAATCAAAAATTAAAAAATTTTATTTTTTTTCTGCATTTTTTTTTTTATTTTTCATTCTTATTATGTGTTTAAAATATCTTTTTTTTTTTTTATTTTTTCCAAAATCATCCATAAAAATTTCCATTTAATATTTTTAAATGATTTTTATATTAAAATTTTATAATTTAAAAAATATTTTTAAAATTAAAAACATTTATATTTATATATTTGTTCTTTTTAAAAACTTTTTTTTTTTTTTAAAAAAAGAATTTTTTTTAAATTTTTTTTTTTTAAATATTTTTCATTATTTTTAAATTAGACAATATAAAAAATAATAAATTTTAATAATTTTTTAATTTTTTTAGAATAAAAACTTTTTTTCAATTCCTTTGTCTTTCTTAAAAAAAACTAAATTTCAATTTAAATTCATAAAAAATAAAATTCTTAAACAATCATATAAATATAAATATTCTTTTAAATATGACATTTTTTAAATTATTCTTAAATAATTCTTTTTTTTTTTTTTTTAAAATTTAATTTATTTTTTTATATTTGATCTGTTATAATTATTTCTATTATAAATTCTATTATATTTATTTTTTTTTAAATTAAATAAATATATTCAAATTAAAATTTTCTATTTAATAGTTCTTTCTCAATATATATTAATAATACCATATTTTAATTTAGAATTTTATTTTTTATTTTATTATTTTTGTTCAGAAAAAATTTATTTTTAATAAATACCGTTTTTAAAAATCAAAAAAAAATTATTTTGAAATTTTTTTGTCAATTTTTTTTTTTTTTTCATATTTAATTTAAAAAATTTCATTTTCTAAAACTTTTAATTGATACATTTTTATTAAATAAAAATTAAACGTTGAAAACTGATTCAAATCTTAAATAATTGGATTTTTAAAAGAAATTTCAAAAATTATTTTTTTTTTCATTTTGAAAATCAATAAATTTCAAAATAATATTTCATTTGAATACAAACAAAAAATTTTTTCAGAAAATTTTTTTGATTTAATTATAAAATTGAATTTGAAGATTTTTTTTTTTTTTTTTCAAATATTTTTTTATATATATATATATTAATTATATATATATATATATATATATATATATTTTGTATTGAACATTGTTTGTATTCATTTTTATCAAATTTTATAGATACTTATATAAACAAAAATTTTTTTAAAAAAAATTCTTTTTATTTAGTTTTTTTTCAAACATATAAAACTATATATATATATATATATATATATAAAATTCATATATATATTGATTTTGTTACAAACTAAAAATCTTAGAATTTTTTTATTTAAAAATTTTTTTTATCTTAATTTCAATATCGCATTCTAATTTTTCATTTTATAATTAATTTTTAACTTTTTTTTTAATTTATCTATTTGTCAATTTTTAAAATGTTTAAATTTCTGTTTGTTTTCTGAAAACAAAAATTCGTTATCTAAAATAAAAACTTCTAAAAAATTTCAGTTAACCTGATTAATATTTAAAAATTTTTAAAAATTTCTAATACAACTCGATTTGGATTTATTTCCTTTTCCTGGTTTTTTTTTTTTTAAAAAATATAATTTCTACAATTAATTAATTTTTTAAATTAATTTATTTTTTTTAAATTAATCCTTATTATCTTCAAATGTAAATTAATAGTGTAAGAAATTTTGTAATTTCACCAGAACAAATTTTTTTAAACTTTTTTTACAACTGTTTCTTGAAATGATCAAAAACAATTTTTTTTTTTTTGATTTGTTTATAAGCTTCATGATGTTATCCAAATAACAATGAAAAAGAAATAAATGAACTCGGAATTTTAAAAAAAAGGAAATTCTATTCATTCAAATTTCAGTATTGAAATAATTGTTATATAAAGATAATGGCACTTGCTTATATTCATTCAAAATTAATCCAAATTTATATATATATATATATATATATATATATATATATATATATATATATATATATCAGGTCATCCCATAAGTTCTGTCCGAATTTTGAATAAAGAAAACAAGTGACCAAATGTTACATTTAATTACAGATTCAATCAACAATGTATTTTCCCTGATTATCTATGACTTCCTTCCATCTATTAACAAGCTTACTAATTCCATTACTGTAAAATTCTTTTGGCTTTGATTCGAAGAACTCACAAATGTCAGTTTTAACCTCTTCCTGTGTTACAAAAAGCTGTTTCTTCCAAATGATTCTGTAAGCTACGAAACAAATGGTAGTCTGAAGGAGCAAGATCGGGAGAATAAGGTGGATGAGGAATTTTCTCCCAACCAAGTTCTTCGATCTTTTGTGACGTGATTCTTGCTGTGTGGGGTCGCGCATTGTCCTGATGAAACATCACCTCTTTTCGATTCACTAGAGCAGGTCTTTTTTTTCCTCAAAGCTTGGTTCAAACGCTCTAATTGCTGACAGTATATTTGAGCATTAATTGTTGCATTAGGTGGTAAGAATTCAAAGTGGATTATTCCTTGGCGATCCCACCAGATTGAAAGAAGAACCTTTTGCCCATGAAGTTCCCTTCTCGGCTGTGGCTGGGGTCCTTCCCTTTACCAAGCCACTGTCTACGACGCTTAACATTTCGATAAAAGATCCATTTTTCGTCGCCAGTCACAAGTCTATCCAAAAAAGGTGAAACAAGTTGGCGAGAATGGAGAGAAGAGCAGATGTCAACTCAGGATTTGAGGTTGTTTTCAGACAATTCATGAGGCACCCATTTTCCAAGTTTAGGAACTTTTTCCAAGTTGTTGAAGATGACGATGAACAGTTGTATGGTTTGAACTGAGAACCACTGCCAATTCCTCAACTGATAAAGCAGGATTTTCTTCAAGGGCTGCTTCAAGAAGCTTTTCATCAAACTCAACTGGACGTCCGGTTCGATCTTCATCTTCAAGGGTGAAATCTCCACCTCTGAATTTTGCAAACCATCTTCTGCAAGTTCTTTCATTCACACATTCCTCTCCATAAACTGAGTGAATGTTTCTAGCCGCTTCGGCTGCTGAGTTTCCTTTCTTGAACTCATAAAGCATTATGTGCCTCAAATGATTCTTGGGTACTTCCATGTTAGCAGGGTTTTAATCAAACAAAATTTAATTTTATTGTTCTCTGAAATAAAATTTGATCAGTTTAAATGCATCTAAACATAAAAATAATGTTCAGCTCCATTAGACATTATAAAATACTCTTTAAATTTCGTTCATTTTAACAAAAAAAATTCGGACAGAACTGACACATATATGATATATATATATATATATATATATATATATATATATATATATATATATATGTAAATATGTATGTTTAATTCTTATTTTTAAATTTATAATGGAAAATTTCAAAAAGAGACAAATCTTTAAAAGATTTAAAAATTTTTTATGTCCAAGAAATCAAATAGACAATATTCTTTTAATTCTTCTTTAAAAATTTTATTTTCTTTTTGATTAAAATTGAATGCGATCCATTCTTCATTTGGAAATGGCGAATATACGCTTTCAATGTTTAAAATTTATCCATATAAAAATATATCTCTCTTACGGTTTTTTTTGATCAAACTTCATTTCTAAATATAGAACAAATTTTCTTTTCAAAAATAAAAAAAACGCATTAAAAGCTTAGACAGGAGGATTTCGGGAAACAAAATTTAGATCCTGAACTGCTCATTTATATCTGTAATTTTAATGAAAATTGTTGATGGAATTTATATCTATCATGTATGGAAAATGACTTGAGGCAATTTAATGTGTTCAAAAATAGAAAAAATTTTTAATTTTAATTGATCGAAATATATAGCAACGATGAAAATAAATTTAAAATGCAAAAAAGACGAAATTGTTTTTTAAACTGATTTAATTTTATATACAGTAATGAGAAAAAGGGCTTGAAAAATTTTCTTTTTAAAATCAATAATATAAAATTTTTTTTAAACAAAATTTCAAACTAACTATAATCATAAATTTTTTTTGGATCTAAAAACTTTTTAAAAAAAAAAAGACACAAAAAATAAAAAATATTTTTCTTCAATTGGGAACAAAAATTTTTTTCAATTTCCTTTTCCTTAAAATCCACATTCATTAAAGAAAGATCATTTTTTTTAATTATAAATATGATTCACATTTTCTGCTAACTTTAATTTTTTTTGTTTCTCTTCTCATTTATTTAATATTAAAAAAAATTTATAAATTTATTTAAAAATAAAGAATTTAAATGAATCCGGGTTTGAAAGTAAATTATATATACATTAAAAAATTTATTAATTTTTTTTTTGTTATGAAAAACCATTAAATATTTAGTTTCTCTTATATTTTTTTAGTTTTAAACAATTCATAAAATTTTTATAAATTATAAATGTTTTTTTCAATTAAATATTTTTTAACTAAATTTAATTGAAATATAAACTAAATTAAAATTTCTTTTCTGTTTTTTTATCTTCTTTTTTTATTAATTAAAAATAATTTTCACTATCCTTTTGTTTTTCGTTGGCAGATGATTTCAAAAAAAATGGAAAATTTTTTATATTTCAATATAAGTTCTAATGAAAAAATTAAAATAAAATTAAATTTTTAAAAACAAATTTTTCAAATTTTTTCATTTTATCTGAAAATAAAACTTTATAATTGAATGAAAAATTAAAAGAATCACAGTTGAGACAAGAATTCTAAAAATAAAATATTCATAGTTTTTCAATTTTTTTTGATTTTTTTTTTTTTTTTTAATCCTCCGACTCAAAAAATAGATTAAAAAATTTTTAAAAAAAATTCAATTCATTTTTTCAATTGATAGTTGTGAATTAGTTTAATTTAAATTTTTGGGTAAATTATTTTTTTTTTAAAATTTAAATATGATCAAAAAAATTTGTTAAAATTCTTTCAAATTAAAAAAAAAAAATTTTTTAACCTATATTTTATTAAAAGCAAATTTGGTTTTAATATAATATTTTCCAATACCCTTAAATACTTTTTTAATCAAAGATATAAAAATTTTTTATTATTTAATGAACGTGATTTAAAGACGCTTTGCCTGGACCTTTTTGTATGAACTGTTCCCTCCTTTATATTTATTTTTAATTGTTTTTTTATTGTTTTTTCTGGAAATATTCTTTCTATAATTTTTTCCGGAAGAATAATTTTCATTTATAGGGTTTGATTCTTATCTAAAATAAAATATTTTTTTTGTCTTTTCTTATTTGAGCAAAACTTTTACTTTTCCTGATTTGAAATAAATTTGACTTGACTCGTGGAGAAAAATGAATTATTATATTTTTTTATTATAATGCAAACATTTTATTTATTAACTTTTAAAAATTCCTTCAAATGTTTTAGTTTTTTTTATGATTTTATTAAATATCAATGATCAAACAATTTATATTTTTAACTAAAAAAAAAATTTTTATATTTTTATTAATTTCAAAATTTTTCATTTTTTAATTTTAAAATTTTTTTTTCCAAATTGATATCCAAATTTTATAAATTCAATTTTCAAAATGAAATTTTTTTATCATATTCATGACAATGTAACACAAAGTTTGAATAAAATTTTTTTAAACAATTGTTAAATTAAAATTTAAGAATTTTTAAAAGTTTAAATTCAGAAAATAATTCATGGAATTAAAATAATTCAACAAAATCTAAAAAAAAAAAGGAAATTTTTTTTTCGGTTCAAAAAAATTAAATTTTCAGATTCCATTTATAATTTTAATTTATTTAAACACAATACACACACATAAACATTCAAACAAATAAACAATATTTTTTATTCATTTATTAACTGAAATTTTTTGTTAAGACAAAAGTTATTCATCAATTTCTAATAATGCCTTTTGGATCGTGTTTTCTTAAATGCCTTTCGGTTTTTATTCAATTTTTTTTCAATTTTGTTTATTTGTAAAAACCATTTTTGCAAAAGTTGCTTTAAATTCGTAAAGATCCAAACAAAAGTTTTTTTTTGATTATCGGTTGAAAAAATGAAAAACTTTTCAGTATATAATGGAATTCTTTTTTTAAACATAAAAATTTATTAAAAAAAAATAAAAGTCAAACTGTATTTTTTAATCATTTTCATATAAAGGATACAATCAATATAAAATTATAGTATAAAAATTTGTGTTTTATCAAAAATAAATTTATTATTATTTATAAATAATTTTTAATCATATATTTAAAAATTCATTTATGAAGTAAAAATTTCTTGCATCAAAACCAGGACATAAAATTCTTTGAATAAAAAAATACAAAATTGTTTTTAACATTGATTTTTAAAATTTTTATGGCTTTGTAAAGATCCATTGTTTTATCAACGTTTGCTTTTTTACCAATTTTATATATAAAAATAAAATATATAAACTAAATTTTTTTGTCGATTTTCCGATTCATATATTGATGAAGATCATTTTAAAAAAAAATGCATTATGTTTTGTGATATAAGAAAAAAAAGAAATAAAAATCAAAAAAAAAATAAAATTTGGATTAAATTATCAAATTCAAAAATTCTTAAATAAATAAATATAATAAATCCCAGAAATTCATCCTTTTTTTCTTTCTCTTTTTTTTTTTTGATGTCCACATCTGAATTTCAAATTTCTTATTATTTTTTAAATTAGATGAATGTTTTTTTTTTTTATTTTTTTGTTTCAGATTATTCTCATATAATAATATTTGTTTTTCAAATTCATTTTTGTATAATTTAGTGTTTTTTGAAAAATATTTATATATCAAAATGTTTTTTAAAATTAAAATATTTATTATTGCATATTTGATTTTTAAACTGGTTTATTTTTTATTTTTTTTTATTTAATATTGTGCATGAAAAATTTGGAGTATATTGGTTTAATATAAATAAAAATACTTTCATTTATTTTTTACAAAACTAATTGAAAAAATAAATATAGCAGAAGATTTTTTTTTGAAACTTTTTCAGAATTTATATAATTTATTTTTATATATATAAGATATATATATATTTAACTATTTTATATTCTGTGGATTTATTTTAAACAGTAAATGAAAATATAATTTTAGGCTTTTAAAAAAAATTTATTTAAATTTTTCTAATTTTTTTCTTAAAATTTTAAATTTTTATTTTTAACTAATTGTAATACCAAATTAAATTGACAAGCAAAATTGTTTCAAATTTTTAAAAACATGTCCAAATTACAAAACAAATTTCTATTTATGAAAAAGATTAAAAATTTTATTCTTTAAATTTTTTTTTATTTATTTTTTTTTGGAAACCCCATATAAATAATAATGTAAATTAGTTTAAATGATGATGCCAGTTTTCTTGTTAATTAAATTTTTTTTTTTCTGTTATTTTTTTTGAAAAAATATATTCACCATTTAGACTTGCAATATCGTTCTTGAATAACAACAAGATGGAATTTTTATTCAGATGAATTTTGGTTATGAATTACTTGTATTAAATGAATGATCTTGAGAAAAATCTTATCCATTTTTCAAATGGGAAATATTTCTATAATAAAACAATTTTTCACCTGTTCCCTTTTAAAAAAATAACTTATTTTTTTTCATATTTTTTTTTTTTATATGAGGGTATCAAGATGGTTAAACTACAAAATTCATCTGAAATTTAGTTTAATAATTTTATAAAAACATAAATATTTAATATTTACAAAACGTTCAAATGTATTTTTTAAATTTCAGTTTTCACACACACACATCACATCTCTAGTTTTAACACACACACACACACACACACATAATATATATATATATATATATATATATATATATATATATATATATATATATATATATATATATCGATTATAGCTGCAGTTCAATTTTTAATTACATGAATCATTCATTTTTAAAAAACAAATATATTTTTAATGATTTAAATGGCGAATCTTTTACATCGTCGCAAACAATTTAAATAAGTTACACTTGAAACCTGTATATGAATATGATTTTATTTATAAATTCCAGTTTCATAAGGTTTAACTCTTAGTTCTTACAAGCACAAGTGATTACCTACATATACAGGTTCCAAGTTTTTGTACCTTGTTGAAAAATGTTTGCAAGATGTATTTCTAATAAGTTTTAAATTATTAACTTTATAAATTTATGCTTTTTTCTTGAATGATGTCATGTAATATTTATATATATATATATATATATATATATATATATACACATGACATGAGACAGGAGGTGATGAACTGAAAAAGTATAAAAAATTTTCAAATTGACCCTTATTGCTAGTTATGCCAAAAAAATTTTCAAAAAATAATAGGAGTGACCGCTGTATTCCGAATTTAGACAGAATCAAGACGCGTACTCACTGACGGAGAGGGAAGGGTAAGAAAAAAGATGGAGTGGTGAAAGACAAAGGTTGACACAGTCGAAATGAAAAAAGAGTCAAAATCAAACTGTGGTAGATTGGGAATCTAGACATGGATCATAATATAAGCGAGAGCCGGAAAAGGGGCCTGGAACAACATTTACCTCGATTAACTAAAGAAATAAAAAAGTGTCTAACTTAACCAGGTGACGATTCGCAGGAAAACCAACCGTTGCATCCAAGGGGACTTAAAAAAGAAAATCAAGGCTGGCCCCATTCAGAGCTAAAGCCCCCAACCTTCCCTATTATTTACAAGGATTTGAGTTCAGAGTTTTCCTTCGCCTAAACTGGTTTCCCTACCAAAGATAAACCTCCTAACCTGCCCTATTATTTACAAGGATTTGAGCTTTGAGTTTTCCTTCTCCTACACTGGTTTTCCTACCAAAGCTAAAGCCCCAAACCTACTCAATTATTTACAAGGATTTCATTTCCGAGATTTCCTTATCCTAGACTGGTTGCCTTACCAAAGCTAAAGCTCCCAATCTTCCCTATTATTTACAAGGATTTGAGTTCAGAGTTTTCCTTCTCCTAGACTGGTTTCCCTACCAAAGCTATATAAACCCCTCTGATTTATTATTCGTGGCTGCGAGAATCCAATGTTCCTTTTTCTAAACGGGCTGCCGGGAAAGATTTAGAAAAGCCAGTGTATCCTAATATTTTTAACCATACCTGATGCTTACCTTACCCATGTGGCATAGTGTTATGCGAAAGGCTTCGAAGTAAAGCGGATTTAGAACACGAGTAAATGAACAATGAACTGTTACATTCGGTACACTGAATTATTGAATAAATCCCCTGTTCTCAATGTTGAATTAGTCAGTTTTCATATCAAAGATCATTATCTCCTATTATTTAGATCACGTTACCCAGTATGTACCGTAGCTGTGGCGTGTCGTTATTAAATGATGACATCATAATTGATTCTTTTACAATATGGCTGTCTAAACCTGGAGATATGCTTGGAATACATACACACAATTATATATATATATATATATATATATATATATATATATATATATATATATATATATTGTATTTTATGTTTCTATCACATTTTTCTTCTATTCATTTTAAATCCTTAAAGCCTTTTCTCTTTTTTATCAATACACACGCTATGTATTTGTCTTTCTTTTCTTTCATATCCTTTGGTTTTTTTCTCTTTTCAATTCAGTGACACTCACGAGAACTGTTCATTTAACCAGTTTCTCTCTCTCTCTCTCTTTTCTCTCTCTCTCTTCTCTAAAATTTTCTTTATTCTATCTATTTTGCCTCGCTCCATTGAATCACACTGATCTTTTTTCTACAAAATCAACTAAAACTTATTTTTAAGCATAGACAGCCATATTGTAAAAAGAATTTTCCAATTATGACGAAATTATTTAATAATGACACGCTAATATATTTAAATATATATATGGGGTATATATATATATATATATATATATATATATATATATATATATATAATATTACCTAAAATATACACATACATATGCAAATATATATAAATATATATACATACATGTTACACATACAAATATATTTTTTTAAAAAAAATTCAAAGAGGATAGAATCCAGGTAGAACTCAATGTCCAGGACAGAGTAAGGATATAATAAAAGGTTTTAAACACTAATATTCCATGGTCAAATTTATTCCATTGGAATCGTAAATACGATCCAATTCATCAAACCTACAAATTCAAAAAAGAAAACAGAAAAAAACAACTCCGGAATTAAAAATAAAATTTAGAGAAGTGTGTAGAGAGTTTGGGACGAATGTTAGAGCTAAAGAGAGGGGTAACAGACGAGATTTTGGGAGATTAAACTTAACAGAGAGAAATTTTTAGAGAGGGAGTTAAAGACGGTTTAAGTTTAAAAATATGTATGTTGTCGGATGTCAATACATTAATGATGTAACCAGAAAGGATACATTTTGTGGTGACATAGACACCAAATAGACGATCTAATCTTAAAAAAATCAGAAGAAGAGGGAGGAGAGGAAAAATTAAAAGAAAAGGGGGGGAGAGAGATGGGGCATGGGAAACTAAAACTGAAGGGCATTTATTAAAAGGGCTCCTGTGTAATTAAGAAAATTTGACAAAATTAATATCGACTACAGGTTACAAATCAAATATAAACATATAAAAAACAAATATAACGATTATCTAATCTAGCAAGGACCTATATTTAAATTTGATCAAAACACAGAAAATATACATTACATACAAAAATAACATATACACGTACATACATACATAATAGGACGTGTACACACATACACACATATATACCCATGTACACACACACAACACATATATATATATATATATATATTCATATACATATACAGATATATATACATATATACATACATATACATACATATATGCATACATATACAAACATAAATACACACACATATATACATATACAGTATACGTACATATATATAAAGTTTCATTTATATATATTCGGATATTTATAGTTAGGAAACTTTTTAAATTTTTTTGTCGGTTACCAATTTGTTTTTATAGACTTACAAGTTGGACCTATCCATATTTTTTTTTCCAACTGAGTTTTTGTATATATATATAATATATATATATATATATATATATATATATATATATATAAAGAGAGATCGAGGTTTAAAAAATCGAAAAGTCATAGAGAGAGAAAAAATTTAATGACAACTAGTGTGTGATGGGAAAAAAAAAAAAAAAATGGTGAGTGTGATATTCAAGACAGGAAGATAGATACATGTGAATTTAAAGGGAAAATATATATATATATATATATATATATATATTTAATAATAGATAGAGAGAGAGAGAGAGAGAGAGAGAGAAAGAGAACATAGATGGAAAAATAAGAGAAAAGATTATAGATAGAGTTTTTTAAAGGAAGGAAAACGACAAATGGTGTAAATTTATAATTATTTAGAAAGAGTGTTATCTAAAGGGAGAATGAAAGGCAGTGTCACGAAAAATAGAGAAACAGAGAGAGTGTGAGAGAGAAAGAAAAAAAAAAGATTGTGATTTAAAAGATTTCTCAGTCGAAGTCGCAATCTATTATTCAACTGTACTCTACTAACCTAGGGATTAATTAGTAATACTTGTATCTCTCAACCATTATTATGTAAAAAAAAATAATTGTCGTGAGAGAATACCGTTACCACACCGGGCAAAGAGATGTATCTGCTTGGCGTGCAAATCCAACCTGACCGACATAGCGTGGAAGTGACGATGTCACGCATGGTTTGAGGAGCGGCTATTTGCAATCGTTCCACTACGCTACTTTCTTTTTTTTAATACGATCGGAGCGTTTGGAAAAAATTTCAGTTGACGATGCGTTTTCTTTTTTTAAATTTTTTATGTACATTGGGAATTCGGCCATTGGACCTATATTTTCTTTCTGGATTTTGCGATTTGTTTTAAACGTAAGCTACCATATTAACTTTATAACAAGCTATTTTGGCTTTTTTTGACTCGACAGTTTCCCCCTTTCGAAATTAAATATTTGGTTAAATTTTGTTGCCATGTAACAAACGCATCCGTTACGAATGTGTTATGGTCCGGTTCCTTGTACCACGGTGATAGTCCAATAAAGAAGAACTCGAACACAGGTATGGAATAACACAGATATATTACAAACAGGAATATATACAGTGAAGTAGAAGTGTTAGTATGAACAATCAGGTTTAGTAGAGAGAACAATGTAGTCTCGACCAGTATCACTATTCCAATGTCTTGCAGTAATTGTCTGAACGCGACTGTTTCGGACTGCCTCTGACTCGACTCTTGACTCGACTTGAACTACTGACGATATTCAGTCACCCCCCCACGAGGTGCATTTATTAAGTATGGAATAGTCATGGCACAAGGCCGGTTTAACGTGGGATCTCCGGGTCCGTGGGCTCGGCCAAAAATATGCCCATTGAACCCGTATAAACGGGTTCAGGGTCGGTTTACCTACCCGAAAAGGACTCCGCCCTTCGGCGTAGCCTCGTTCGGGTTCCTACCCGCCCGAAGGCAGAGAGTTCAACTGATCTGTCGTTAAAATTGAACTACTGACTGAAAATATTCAAATCAGGTCAATCGATTGCATCATGGCACAAGGCCGGTTTAACATTTTTCTCCTTTCCGTTTTCTCGGCCAAAATAGCATCCATTGAACCCGTATAAACGGGTTCAGGGTCGGATAATAAAAAAAACAAAGAACGCCCTTCGGCGTAGCCTCGTTTTAATTCAGAAAAAAATTAAAAAGGCAGAGAGTTCAACTGATCTGTCGTTAAAGAATTGAGCGATGACGATATTCAGTCACCCCCACGAAATATCAGGAGTTAAGGCCTTTTTATACGTGGGCATTCCTTTTTAATGAAACCATTAAATAATCGGCATAGTTGGAGCCCATTTGAACCCGTATCTGAAAAAAATCAGGGCCGAATTACCTCCCCTGGGAGATGTCCACCATTCAGCGTATACTCCTTGTCTGTTCCTCCCAAAATAAAAAAGACAGTTTTTAGTTCGAACAGTCGGTTCAAAAGTGAACGACTGACGATATTCAGTCACCCCCCCAACGAATTGTGTCATGCAACTATCGCTAGAGGCCTTTTTTAATTTGGGGATTCCCTAAGCCATTAGGCTTTTGCCAAAAAATTTATTTGAACCCGTCTAAATATTTTTCTGGGGCCAAAAATTTATATCCCCGATAGGAGACTATGCCCTTCGGCGTAGCCTCCTTATATAATTTTTCCGCCCGAATCAGAGAGTTAAACCGAACAGTCGCTCAGTAAGTGATAAAGATTACTTCCTAGTTAATTTGGCGCAGTATTTATTAATATGGAATAGTCCATTATTATTATCATTTATTTTTTAAAAAATCCCCAAAACATAATGCGCTTAATTTATCTCGTTAAAAGTTTGAGTCAATGCTCCCGAGCTGCTGGTACACCGCGTATGCTCTCCAGTTAACATCTGGCTATTCCCTATTTTGCATTATTAAATTCGCATATTTTTCAAATCTCGAGGCATTTACAGACGGTCCATCATTAATACTAAATTCAAATTCTTTTATCAACCGTACATCGAATCTGTTTTTATTATGCGACACAAAAGTCTGAACTTCCTTTATAGAGATAAAAGACATAATTCGTGTCTTTCACAAAATTTGCTTCCAGACAAGATCAATAACACCCTCAGGGCTATTATTGAATTGATATCGTAACCGTTTTACATTCAAAGTAAATATGTTTGTACGTCAATGTACGGCAAAGTATATGTTTTCTGTACAGATGGTGATAGTCCCTATGCCACATACTTGAGGGATGCGCCGTTAATATTTATAACGTCCACGCATTTTTTTTTTTGATACACCATATTTGCGCTAATTATTGTCCGATATTTTATATTGTTTATGATAGAAAATATTTGCACGCCCTCTAGTAGATGGACGCCAACTACGGGTATTAATGATAAAGAAAAAATCAAACAGATACGTCGATGATATATATTGTCAAAGAATTTGACAATAATGTCTGCAGATGAGGTTATAAGACTAGAAGTTTAATGGAGAGAGAACATAAATATCGTGATTAAATTTTTTTTGTATGGTTTTTTTTGATTTACGTCCGAGCATAGCGACTTTCAACATAATCAACTTGTAACGGTTCTATCTATCTAATTTCAAGTCTACAAGGACATATGCTCAACTCGTAGTATGGATTTTAAGTCCTTTCCAAACGGGACGCGCGCTGCCCTTCCCTCTAAAATCCAAATTGTCAGAATTTTATTTTTCGAAGGGGTCGATTTCAAAATCGAACGTTCTTTCAAAAAATTAATATTTATGAAAATTTTTTATTAATCTTTTTTAAAAAAAATCGAAAAATTTATATGAAAGCCAGTATAGACTTTTTTTTCTGGAAATTTTCATTTTTTTAAAATTTTTATGCTATTTTTATTTATTTGTTTTTGCAATTATATGTTTAGTGATTTTTTTTTTTAATTTTTCTGTGGTATTTGAAAACGAGGTCAGATTTTAATAAAGTGTTAAAGTTTTAGTGATCCGTTATATTTGTTTTCCCCTACCAAAACGTAATTTTCTGAATAGAAAAACATTTAATACAGTTTGTTTTTTCGGAAAACCTACCACCCCTTCGGGAAGATGAACTTGTTTATTATTCTGTTTTAAAGACTTTAAATAGTGGCATGTCAAAAGACAATATCTAAGACAGATAGACCGAGAGGGTAAACCTCCGATTTTTTGAATCGTGATTAGTCTTTGACTGTAAAAAAAACGTTGTCGAACTCTCTGCGTTAATATGGTGTGAACCCCTTCAAAGTTTTGCCGAAGAGCAAAGGTTTCGTCCGGGAGGTATAATAAACCCCTGAACCCGTCTAGGCAGGTTCAAAAGCTATATTTTTGGCCGAAACCTACGGCTCTTTTTTACCCAATTAAACCGGCCTTTGAATATATTCAATTCGTGGGTGGATCGATAAATACTAAGACAGATAGACAGAAAGTTCTTAGCTGAGCTAGTTATTGACTACTCAGGCGATTTCTGTACCTTTTTTACCAACCTATTAAAACCCTTTTTATTGTTACGTGTTATTTGGCGTTTGTCTCTACTAACCCCAAATCAACATCATAACACATTAATACAAAGCAAATGTACTGGATTCAGTTTATTCACTTTCATTGCCGCTGTCACACATCGAGAATGTCTGTATGAACGCCATCATTTTCGTTGCACAAAATGATGTGGCGCCATGTCCTGTGTAATATTTTACGAAACTGTGCGTTGTTGATTGTTGCAAAGGCTCCCCAAACAGCGTATTTCAACTGATATGTCTTTTGGTATCGTTCATTTGAAACTCTCTCCTTGATAATGCCCCATAGATCGTTAGTTATATGGTGTAGAGTGTGACCAGACTTTCGGACCACCCTGTATTTTCTGCCACTTCGTAAAATTCAATTTTATTTTTCTATTTTTCTTAATGATTTTTTTTTATTTTTTTATGCGGGAGTATTTTATCCATTTAGTGAAATTTTATCTTTTAGCGAAATTTGTTTTAAAGCCAGAATTTTAGAAATTGTTTATTTATTTTTTGTATATTTACAGGAATTTTTTTTATATTTCACTACAGAGGTTTTTATTTGTTTATGAAAATTTATTTATTTTTATTTTTTCGTAATTTTTAAATTATATTTTAGTCAGATTTTTAGTAGAATTTTATGGTTTTAGAGAAATTTTATTTTTTGAGGAGTTTTTTAATGTTTTAGCGAAATTTTATTTTTTAATGGAATTTGTTTGAACACGAGCCTAAATTTTATTAAGAGTTTATAAGTTATTTTTAATGGTCTTTCTACATTTCTGTAGATTTAGTAATTTTTTTTTTAGGTGATTTTTTTTGTTTTCATTTATGAGTTATTTTTAAGTAAAATTTAATTTTTTGTAGAATTTTATTTTTTAGTAGAATTTGAAATCAAAATCCAATTTTTATCAAATATTTCAAAGTTACTTACTTTTTTTATAGAATATTATTATTATTTTTCTCACGAAGGGAACTTTTATATAATTTTTAAATTTTTTATTTTATTGTTATTTTTCAATTTATTTATTTAATTTTTTGTAATTATATTATACAGCCGAGTTTTATTTTACATTAGAATTTTATTTCTTCGTCGAATCTGAAAACGAGGCCAGATTTTTGTAATTTTTTCGTAAGTTATTTTTAAATAGTTTCTCTATTATTGTATTTTTTTTTTTTTTCAATAGAAGATATCATTTAAAATAATATAATTAAAAACACCGTACAATAGGCATTAGATATTTCTTAAAATATGATTTAGTAAAATTTGCCTTCAAAATATGAACGGCACGATCTGTCATCAAATTTCCCAAGTAAGACATTGTACATTAGTCACGGACAAACGATTATTTTCTTCAAAATGCGCCGTATTTGACTTTTTTGAATTTACGCCTTTGGATCATTCGAAAATAACGTCTCTTAAAATGTTGTTTGTTTTCTTTCATTCTTGCTTGTTCGTTCACACTCTTTTGTAAGTAACCGCATGCATAAAAAGGATTGTGTAACCTTTCGTTGAAGGTAACGATTTTATCATTTTAAGCCATTGACCATTTTCACTAAGGAAGATCATAAGTGTAAACATCTTTGCTTTAGAAACAGAATACGTTCGTATTAATTTTTTTTTTCTCTGGAGAAGACATATATTTTTCTTTTAATTTTTTCTCTCTTTTCAAACAAATAAATTAGAAACATTTCACACGCAGCTGTAATCAATGATTATATAAATATGAATTCTAATTTTTTTCATTAGGGAAAAATATTTTCTCCAACGAAAAGAAATCAAATTTTTCTCAGTTCTAAAACAGTTGCATAAGGGTATGGTCTTCTCTCGTGAAAATAACTGAAACATCTTCAACGAAAACTTGCATTGAGCTGGAAATATACGGGAAAATTTGAAGGTTTTTCTATTTAAATATACTGAGGAACCTTAATTCTTCACTTAATGATTGAATAAGTTCAGGGCGAGTTCCGCGACAATAAATATCTGTAGAAATTTTCCTATCGCATTGCTTAACAACTTTAACAAAATATTGGAATAACAGTCATAAATATGAAAGCTGGTCGTTATTTTAAGAAGTAAGGGGGTACAAATGAAAAGATTTGAAATTGACAAACTTTTTTTCATTTCACTGAAACAGACGTGAAACACTTCTACTGTTCTTTTCTTTCTATTGCTCACAGAACGCAAGTAGCATCTTTATTTATAAGGTATTGTCTGGAGACGTTAAGCACTTATATCTTTCTTTCTTTCGTACTTTCTTTCTTTCTTTCTTTCTTTCTTTCTTTCTTTCTTTCACTAATACCAAGTAGCGTCTCTCATATTTTTTCCGTCTTTCAATGCAATCAAAACGAAATAGTCCATTATTTATTAGGTACTGGAAGTGCGTAACGGTCGTGCCAACTAAGAGAAGGAAAAACAGAATTATGAGATCGTTTTTTTAGTAATGTGACACTACTTCAGATGAGACATACCTCGTGCGTCTCACTGCTTGCAAAAGTATGCCATGCCTGCTCCCTCTTCTTTCTTTGTTTCGTCTTCTCTTTTTTACACTACTTCTTCTTCTTATTATTATTATTATTATTATTATTATTATTCCTTCTTTTTCTTCTTCTTTTTCTTCTTCTTTTTCTTCTTCTTCTTCTTCTTCTTCTTCTTCTTCTTCATCTTCTTTTTTTTTTTAATTTTCTTTACCTTTTTAATTTTAATTTTTTTCTTAGTCTTATTTTTTAAATTTTCCTCCTTCTTCCAGCGGAGGATTCCGTAATTGGCCTTTTTATCTATGCATAATGTATCTTTTACGATGTGTGTGTATATATATATATATATATATATATATATATATATATATATATATATATATAAAAAGGATGTGTGTGTGTGTGTGTGTAACGAATGCATGGCCGAAATGTTCGGCGGATTTGCACCAAAATTTACATGCACATGCTCCAAGTTTGCATTTCCCAACTCCCATCGATAGTGGAAATAATCGATTATTTCATGCTTCTACGGCAGTTTTCATGTAGTTTGTACCATTTTGTACTGGCTAGAGAGAGAGCCAATAGCTGGCTGCCACGAATAAGCAGGAAGATTCTATTGGCTAGCGTGAGGGTCAACAGCTGACTAATACGAATGTTAACTAGCATGCAAAAAAATCGATAGCTGCATTCGTCACAAGTGGGAAAAATTTAAATCTGCATGGCACTTTACTCCAATTGGCTCATTCGCTTGCTTAAACTCAACGTTGATTCTAAGAACTGGGTTGGGTGTGAAAAAGTATTTGTTGTTAACATTCTTTTTTCATTCGGTTTTTCCAGTTACGAGTCCTTTTTTAAAGCTGATCGTTTTGTGTTCATTTTGTTTAGTTTTTTTTTTCGTAACAGATTTAATGTTTAGTATAGAGCATAGAAAAAATTCGCAGTGTGAGATAGGCAAGAAGTAAGGCATGTAGCAACATCAGCACAGCAAAGGGCACTCCTTTGAAGGCAAGGAAGGGTAAAAATATTTTAAGTGATAGCGATTGCTATATGAGTCGTACGATTTTTGAATTAAGCCCGGGCAACGCCGGGCCATGCTGCTAGTAAGAAATAAATATACTTTATTATACTGTGATACTCGTCGCATTCATATTTTTGGGAATTAGGCTTTTCTGCTCTCACTACTATTAAATGCAAAAAGAGTGGAACTCTTCAATGTATTGAGGAGGAAATGAGAATTTGCCAATCGAATATACGTTCAAACTTCAAGGCAATCACTAAGACTCACTAGGCTCATGTTTCTCATGAACACAAGAATGAATAAATTTAAGGTATGTTTCATTTTATATTCTTTTTATTGCATTATTTCTTTTCTGCAATATTAATCCATTATAAGATATTTTTCTGAAATTTATATATAGTGCGCCTAAAAGTATTGGTAGGATTTCAAATTATTGGTAGGATCTGAAGATTTAGGACTTCAAAATTAGAAGAATTTGAGATACAAAATCAAACAAATACAATATAAATATCAAGGAAGTATCTTAACAGAGAAACGAAAAGTGCTCTTCTGAAATCCAGAGGCCCATTTGGATCTCGAAAGATGCCTTCAAAATGCTAAGCAGATTATTAAGAAACAGAAAAAAAATTCAGGTACTAAAAAAAAAAAAAAAAATACTAATATCAGCCCCCTTAAATGGCAATGAATGCTGGCCAATCTCATCGCAGATGAAGCGGAGACTTGAAATGTAGTTCTACAGAAGGATGCTGAGGATAACATGGGCCGAACATATGAGCAATAGCGAAAATGCAAACAAAATGGAAACTTGCACTTAAGATCAGGAAGAGTCAGCTGAAGGAAACTGAATGAAGAAAAAGGGCTTGGAAAATCTGATACTCAAAATGTAGATTAAAGACAAGAGGGACAGAGGAAAACAATACATGACCTAAACTGTGAACTTGAGCAAATGGATGGTGAAACAAGGTTTAGGAGAAATAAAGAAAAGGCAAAATTTATTAAGAACTATGAAAAACAAGAATGAATAAATTTAAGGTATGTTTCATTTTATATTCTTTTTATTGCATTATTTCTTTTCTGCAATATTTGACTTCATTATGTACCCTCCGTTAATTTCGAGAGCGCAACCAAATGATTGCATTAAAATAATGCGTTTTTACGCACATTATATATTTTATACACATTGCAAGATGCCGGCTCGTAGTGAAAGATATTTTATTCTCTCTTGGTTGTTTAGTTTTGTCTAATAATATCTTCTAAGGTTTTGAATCTTTCCCTGCGCTGAATGCTCCATAACGTTTCGGTATTTGTCATTAATATTTGTCTTATGTTGATAATTGTACTTTAGTTGCTTGTGATACTCTGAGACGGCCGAAGTTTCTTGAACAGTGATAACAGAACAAACATGAACCTTGAACAATTTATCCTCAGTTTCGATTTTGGTACACAAGATCTTATTTTAAAATTGGAAAAATCAAATAAAAATGAAAAGGACAGTACCTTGTCGGTTGAATTTAATAAACGAACACGCCATTTTGCCGGTCCCGGTAAAATCGATACCGAGGCTATTTTATTGGTAGAACTAAGACTATATTATATTTTAAATCGTTAGCGCAGTGGTTGTGTGGGCTTTGTCGGCAGAAATTGAACAATATAGATTCTATGGTCTGTGACTGTTACCTTCAGTGGGTGCACCTGACGTGTATTGGCAAGAGAACCATGGATAATGGCAAGTTTTGCATTTGCAG
>CAHIKZ030001329.1:72500-127500 GCA_903632075.3 Acanthosepion pharaonis | reverse complement strand
CAAAAAATAGCCATTTTGTTTCAACACACAAAATGTCTTATCAAGTGATGATGTTGAAGATAAAAAATATCCAACATATATATATATATATATATATATATATATATATATATATATATATATATATATATAACATACAAAAAGATGTTAATGAAACAGTGCTCGATGGGATATAACAGAACTATTAAATATATGTTAATAAATATACATATTATCCTCAACGCTAGAGGTGAGGCATAATAAATATATATATATATATATATATATATATATATATATATATATTTTATTATTATTATTATTATTATTAACTTAAACTACCCCCTCACCCAGCATATTTAATACCACCATAAAAAATAACCAATAAAGATTACAAACTGCAATTTCTACCAGTTACATATACACAGTCATCAAAAACAAGCAAATAACCAGCTTTAAAATAATAACAAATATACTTTTAAAAAATTAAAAATAATAGCAATTTTGACCTATCATAATTTAACACAGAATACCTATTATCAGGATTTATAACAAAATAAATAAATAAATATATGAAATAAAATAAAATAAAACACCAACAATCACTTTTTTGTTCAAGCTACCGCCACAATAATTACATTTATTGTTTTTATCATTCTCCCACCACCATTACTAGTCACTTCTACCAATTTACAAGAACTATTAGCTACTTATATTATAATTGCCACCAATCCCCTTACAACATTACTATCACAACACATCTACTGTTATCATATAAACCCGCTATAATTATTAACGTAAACAACCTCCTCCCCCAGCATGTTTAATACCACCATAAAAATAATCAATAAGGATTACAAACTGCAATTTCTACCAGTTACATATACACAGTCATCAAAAACAAGCAAATAACCAGCTTTAAAATAATAACAAATGAACTTTTAAAAAAATAAAAATAATAGCAAATTTACCAATCATAATTTTACACAGACCCCACCACACTTATATATGAGCGTGCGAGGAAATATTATTCAGCGAAAAAATAGAAAAATGCTCTGATTGCTGACATGTATACATTCACGAGAAATTTTCGCTACACTTCCGATCTTTGAATTTCAACATACAAATGCGTATGTATAGACACAACACCACCCATATACATACATATTTCAAATCCCAAACTGTCCACATATGTTTATATATGTATGAGTCCCGACGGACGACCAAGTGTGTATGTGTATCTGCGTACCTCATCGGGCGTATGAACATACATCAATGTTTGCGTTACCATGAGTGACATCACGACGACGATTTCCCCCCCACTCCCATAATAACACCAATACACACAATCTACATAAACCCAAAATTTAAAAAAAATAATCAGTTTGTCTGACGATCGCAAAAGCGTGAAACCCATGGTCACAAACTCACATCAGCCCAACCATATATATATATGTGTGTGTGTGTGTGTGTGTGTGTGTGTGTGTGTGTGTGTGATCATAATATAAAATTGATAAACCTGATTCATATGTACATAAAGGAGGGTATTTGCCGACCTCCCACAGTGGTAGGGTGTGACATATGGTCGGTTTAACGTGGGGTAACCATAGGCATACATGTTTGTAGAAAATATTCGTTTTCCGATAGGAATCGAACCTGTATTCCTATACGGAAACTGTTATTTGACCTGACATGCTGTACCATTCAGCTGCAGGGAAGCGTCTATAAGCAAAGTTTTATATATATATATATATATATCGCACATACAGTGCTGGTGTTAATAAAACAGTGCTCGATGTGATATAACAGAGCTATTAAGTACATGTTAATAAATATACATATTATCCATCAACGCTAGTTGTGCGGGATAATATCTATATTTATTAATATATATATATATATATATATGTGTGTGTGTGTGTGTGTGTGTGTGTGTGTGTGTGTGTGTGTGTGTGTGTGTAAGTAAATATATGGATATAGATCCGACAAAAAAAGTTATCTGTTTTGATCAGTCTTACTCTTATGTCCATCGTCTTTTTATGTTGAATTGAATATAGTCTAATGTTAATTATGTTTTATGAATATGTCCTGAAGATGGTCTACTAGACCGAAACGTCCGACGTTGACATTATATTAAAATTAAAACAGCATAATTGCATATTAGGATTTTTGTTTGTTTTCCCGTATATTTTTCTTCATATATATATATATATATATGTGTGTGTGTGTGTGTGTGTGTGTGTGTGTGTGTGTACATAAATATAATCTTAATATAAAATTGATAAACCTGATTCATATGTAGATAAAATCGGTATTTGCCGACCTCGCCACAGTGGTAGGATGAGACACATGGTCGGTTTAACGTGGGGTACCCATAGGCATACACGTGAACCAATGACAAAAATTGCCCAGCCCACACTGTCGTACTGTCATTGGGATGTACCGACACTCCCTCTTTAGTGCAAAGATGAAGGTACAGCCGCAGAGTTTCCAGAACATAAAAGTAATCTTTTACGAGAATCTGTTATCGGCCAAAAGTATCAGCCTTCCTGGCTTGACATTTCGTTAGACAGTAACAATAGAGTTAAAAACGGTTCCCCAGTCCCAATGGGCCTCATTATTGCAATTCTCCACAGGTTTCCGATTCCTCCGAGCAAATCGTAATGAACTTATATCAAAAGTAACAAGGTAAAGAAAAAGAAAGAATGTCAAATAAACAGAGCAGACGACAGCACGCAAGTTAAATTCAGGCGACTTATTTTGTTTGACTTGGCAAGTTGAACGATGACGTTACAACTCGTGAAAATGGTTGATTGCTTGCTGACCGTCTTTGCGGCTATTGACTATTTGATTTATTGAAGAGTAACGGCGTTTGGTGTTTGATGTTGGTGCCCATCTGCTTCAGACAAACGAAGAGGGCACTCGGGTCCAACCAAGGGAAACAACAAATAAAGGCTTATTTGAAAATCATTATATTTCCTGCCAAGAGTGAATATATTTTCTGTTGACGACCGTCCCGAAAGAAGTGTTCTACTTAATTCGCTCGGGATGGAGAATAATATAGGAAAAGAAAGAAAGAAACTAACAAAGAAAGAAAGAAAGAAAGAAAGAAAAAAAAGAAAGAAAACGAAAGAAAAAAAAAGAAAGAAATTAAAAAAGAAAGAAAAAAAAAAAAAAAAAAAAAAAAAAAAAAAAAAAAAAAAAAAAAAGAAAAAAGAAGCAAAAAAGAAAAAATGTTAAAAAGTAAGAAAGAAAAAGAAAGAAAGAAAGAAGCAAACAAAGAAAAAAGAAAAAAAAGAAAGAAAAAGAAAGAAAGAAAGAAGCAAACAAAGAAAAAAGAAAGAAAGAAAGAAAAGAAAGAAAGAAGCAAACAAAAAAGAAAGAAAGAAAAGAAGGATAAAAGAAAGAAAGAAAAAGAAAGAAAGAAGCAAACAAAGAAAAAAGAAAGCTATCAAGAAAGAAAGAAAGAAAAAAGAAAGATAAAAGAAAGAAAAAAGCAAAGAAAGAAAGCTAGCAAGAAAGAAAGAAAAGAAAGATAGAAAGATAAAAGAAAAAGAAAGAAAGATGCAAACAAAGAAAAAAGAAATAAAGGAAAGAAAGCTAGCAAGAAAGAAAGAAAGAAAGAAAGCATGAAAAGAAAGAAAAAAGAAAGACAGAAAAGAAAGAAAGCTAGCAAGGAAGAAAGAAAAAAAAGAACGCAAAAAGAGAGAAAGAAAGAAAGAATGAATGAAAAAAAGAAAGAAAGCAAAAAGAAAGAAAGAAAGAAAAGAAAGCAAAAAGAAAGAATGAAAGAAAGAGTGAAAGAAAGAAAGAAAATGATAAATTGCTTCGTAGAAAAAAAGGAAAAACGCCAAAAAATGGCGGAATAAAAATTAAACTAAAAATAAAAATAAATAAAGCTAAAAAAGAAAACAAAACATAAAGAATAATTTAAATAAAAAATAAAAAAACAAAAAAGACAATAAAAACTGGGAAAATAATGTAATTTAAAAGCAAAAAATGTTAAAACGTGAAAAGGTTTAAAAAATGGAAAATTTTAATTAAAAGTAAAATAAAAGAATATCAGTCTATATTTCTGAAATGAGATATTGTAACTAATACACACTACATACATTGTTCGGACTATTGTCCCATTCTTTATTCTCATATTCACGACCTTTCATCCGTTGTACGCTCTGGCTTTCTTCAGTTGATATAGTTTTGAATTTCGAACCGAATCCTTTAATTCGTCCACCAGAGTAGATTGTTCTAGTTCCACATTCCATGCCTTTTCTGGATATCTCAGTTTCAGTTCTTTCCCTTTAGTAACTTGACTCTCCAAGTTTTTGTTCACCTCTGATGAGGCCAGGTAGTAAACTTTCAACGCCTTGGATCAAGTTAGTGGATTACTTCAACAAACTGAGTCTTGTGAAATTAGAATAAACGTTTCACATTAAAACATCGACATAATAATCAGGGAGTTTGCAGTATGGCGAATTAGGTGGCCTGATATAAGGGTTGATGTGGTGACAGAAATTGTCTGACAGCCATGATTGGTTTCTCCAGCCTGTGCGTCATGGTGCAGAGTCCTGTTGCCAGATATAGGGTCTCCAAGCTGCCATCCTCTTGGCCGAGAGGCACTTGTTGAATCTGAGGCCCTGTAGGAAGATAAATGGAGGCATAACATCGACAATGTTAGCGATTATTCCCAAGATCTTCATAATCACCATTAGACTCATCCAACTCTTTAGGAATCATTTGACACCCCAAAAATCGGAAATGTTCCTTTTGATGCTTCTGGCGGAAATACTAAGCAGTGCAGCATGCCATTTCCAAATTTCTGGCTAAAAAAAAAAAATGGTGTTTTTTTTTTTTCTTTTTCAAAGACGGTACTCATCTGAACCTATTATACTATTCAGTTGACAAAATAAAAAACAAGCAACGCGCATGCGCGAAATTTAAAAAAATATATACTGGCGACAATTTACCCATCGCACTCATTATCTTGAAGTAGCCAGAGATAGCAAGCGAAACATGGGTCAATCGCAAAAGCGTGAAACGCAGGGTCACAAACTCACATCAATCCAACCAAATATGCTAACTCTATCTCTGATATTGAGCGCTTTCTAATAAGTACCGCGTATATGATATATAAATAATAATATATATAATATATTATATATACATATATATATATATATATTTATATGCACACACTTTTCACATATATATATCCTTTATAGATTTTCCACACACACACACACACACATATATATATATATATATATATATATATATATATATATATATATATATATATATATATAAAGAACAGTAAGATATATAATCCGGTGTTCTTATAGATATTTTTATTTTTACAAAATAGTGCTCAATGTAAATTTACAAAGCATTAATATTATAAATTAATTGATTCATAATATATATATATATATATATATATATATATATATATATATATATATATATGAACAATAAAGATTATATATATGTATATATATATATATATATATATAATCTTTATTGTTCAGGTAAAATACTTTAGAACGGATCAAAGACAAACAACGCGCATGCGCGAAATTAAAAATATAAAATGACGACAATTGACCCATTGAACCTTGCATGTTCAAATCCAATCTCTGGGAATGTCTCTATTTACCAACCTCCCCACAAGGCAAGATGTGGTACAAGGCCTGTTTCAAACGTGGGTGCGTTCTGATTCCATAGACTCGGGCACAAATTACCCGTAGACCCGGTATACACGCGGTCGGGTTTGTCTACCTCCCCAAACGAGACTGTGCGCTTCGACATAGACTCGTCTGGGTTCTCCGCCCGGAGACAGAGGTTTTCGACAAGAGAGGAAATGGCAGAGAAAGCATTCCTCCTTCTGTTGGTCAATCCCTAGGGATGTCTGCTAAAATTCGTCCTCCGCGAATTTATAAACAATTCTGGGGCATGATATTTGCAGGTTGGGATTTCTTTTTAGTCAGTAAAAATAGACACATCTTGGTCTAATCTACACATTTTTTTTTCTTTTTTACTTTTAGTCAGTAGATTATAACCATATGACTGTATCCCGTTTGAAAACTGTTTCTTTTTTTTTACTGTGTTATAAATGCTTTACTTTGTTATTGCCTTATTTCCTTGTCTTGTATTACATTGTCCATATTCTTTTACTCTGTTCTTGTTTATATTATTGCTGTTATTGAGAATTTTGTCATTTCCTCTTAAAAAATGCCCGTTTACACAACAATTTTCATGACAAAACTTCGAAAAAATAGACGGTTATATTCCATCCTCTTTAAGTTATTATAAATGCATGGAATGCGTGCACCCTGTAACCAAATGTATGAGATGAACATTTTGATGAAGAGAATTCAATGAAGCAATCGATTCCACTGTCATAGAGATCACTCGTTATAAGCCAGTAGTTCTCAACCGATTTGGGGCAATATCCCACTTTGGTCTTCCTAAAATTCTGGTGTCTTCCTTCAGTAATATTTAATTCTCGCATATTCAAAATTGTACTGCAATTCACGCGAAGGAAGCAAACTAAATGCTCACACGCGCTGATTGGCCGGCAAAACATAAGTCCCTCCAGCGACATGCATCGTGTCCTCTCCTTACGCGCTGATTGGCCGACAAAACATGGGCTCTTCCAGTGACATGCATTACGGCATCACCTTACGCGCTGATTGGCCGACAAAACATGGGCTCTTCCAGTGACATGCATCACGCCCTCTGATTTGTTGACCGAGATACGTGAGTGTGGGGAGACGGGAAATACCCTGTGTGCCAATTACACATGTACGTATATAAGCACAAAATATTTTTATATATTCATACTGTATATGCATTGTATGTATTAACATTCATTAACATAAACCCTCTCACTCAGACTCACTAGAAAACAATTCACTGTTAATAACTCATTCTCGAATTGCCCCCTTATTCTGTTGGTATAGTAAGCCGTATACCCCAACAACATATTACCATGCCCCACCGGTAGGGCATCCGCCTCGCGTTGGGAATCATTGGTATATGCCAAAGCATTCAAAATCTTCTAGAAGAAAGAAACGATAAGAAATCGTAGAGGTGAAATACAAAAGACACGGAGCATTTTGTCGAGGTACAGAAGACGGAAAAAATGCAGTCCAAGAACGTATTCTCTCCGTATTTGCTGTGCCGAATCAGGACATCATATCTCTCCACAATCTCTTGTTTTTCATAGTTCTTAATAAATTTTGACTTTTCTTTATTTCTCCTAAACCTTGTTTCACCATCCATTTGCTCAAGTTCACTCTTTAGGTCATGTATTGTTTTCCTCTGTCCCTCTTGTCTTCAATCTACATTTTGAGTATCAGATTTTCCAAGCCCTTTTTCTTCATTCTGTTTCCTAGAAATTTCAGCTGACTCTTCCTGATCTTAAGTGCAAGTTTCCATTTTGTTTGCATTTTCGCTAAAACTTCGTCATTGCTCATATGTTCGACCCATGGTATCCTCAGCATCCTTCTGTAGAACTACATTTCAAGTCTCCGCTTCATCTGTGATGAGATTGGCCAGCATTCATTGCCATTTAAGGGGGCTGATATTAGTACTCTTTTTTTTTTTTTTTGCTTCTAGTGAATTTTTTCCCGTTTCTTAATAATCTGCTTAGCAATTTGAAGGCATCTTTCGAGATCCAAATGGGCCTCTGGATTTCAGAAGAGCACTTTTCGTTCTCTGTTAAGATACTTCCTTGATATTTATATTGTATTTGTTTGATTTTGTATCTCTAATTCTTCTAATTTTGAAGTCCTAAAACTTCAGATGCTACCAATAATTTGAAATCCTACCAATAATTTTAGGCGCACTATATATAAATTTCGGAAAATATATTATAATGAAGTCAAATTCATGGTGATTAGTAAAGGACAATTCTCAAATATTGGAGAACTAATAATTTTAGGCGCACTATAAAATGCAAAATATCTTATAATAAATCAAATATAAAAAGAAATAATACAATAAAAAAAGAATTAAATGAAATTTATTCAATTTATTCATTCTTATGTTCACGAGAAACATCAGCCTGGTGAATCTTAGTGATTACCTTGAAGTTTGGACGTATATATGGGCAAACTTTCATTTCCTCCTCAATACATTGAAGAGTTCCACTCTTTTTGCATATAATAGTAGTGAGAGCAGAAAAGCCTAATTCACAAAAATATGAATGCGACGAGTATCACAGTATAATAAAGTATATTTATTTCTTACTAGCCCGTGCTTGATTCAAAAATCGTACGACTCATACAGCAATTGCTATCACTTAAAATATTTTTAATAAACATTCAACATCATCACTTGATAAGACACCGGGGTTGTTGAAACAAAATGGCTATTTTTGTAGTGATTTTATAACATATTTATGTTGTAATTTTTTAAATAAATAATTTAAATAATTTTTAATAAATAAATAATGTTTATTTTACATTCAACATCATCACTTGATAAGACACCGGAGGTGTAGAAACAAAATGTCTATTTTTGTAGTGATTTTATAACATATTTATGTTATAATTTTTTAAATAAATAATTATATCTGCTCTACTCTGTACTGAGCACTCTTTTAAGAATAGTAATTGTTGGTTATTGGAATTCATTCCGTACACACCAATTATATACTTGGGTATATATATATATATATATATATATATATATATATATATATATATATATCATACAAAAGACAACTCCGAACTAAGTCACCCGTAAAATCATAGCGCAGGCTGGAATGTTCTGCCTTGTTAGAAAAAACGCGTCTAGGAGAAGGATTATTCTCTAGTTTTTAGCCTCAAGTGGGTAGGGCTCTATGCCACTATCATGCCACAGACGCTTTTCCTGCTCCTATATCTCCCTTTCACGTGGCAACCCAAGGACTTTAACAGGTTACAGATTCTATAATATGATCTCTGATATTAATGTTGACACTACTTAAGCATTGAGAACGATTGCTTAATTCCTTAAGTCAACCGATCATATATAATAGAGTCCGTTTAGCATTCCGGCCGATGAGCTCTGAATTCACACACTCGTAAATATTAGGTTGGTGCAAAAATAATGACGTAATAATGTCGTTTTTTGACGTAACATCAAAAAACGACATTATTACGTCATTATTTTTGTACCAACCTAATAGTAAATAGATTAGTCTTTTTTTTAAGCTTGTTAGAGCAACTATTCTATAAAGACATCTTTTAGTTCATATTTTGATAAATAATAGGGCAAACTAACCTCTTTAACCTTGGTGGGGCAACCAGTCTAAAACAATACTGAGTTTAAATCCAACTTGAAAAGGCTAAGCTTCGTTTTGCCGTTAAAACATTTAATACTATATCTGTCTATATTTCTGAAATGAGGTATCGTAATAATTTGGATTATTTACATTGTTTGGACTGTCGTCCTCATCTTTATTGTCATGTTCACAACGTTTTGACCATGTCTTTTCCAGATGTCTCAGTTATCTCACATCCGGAAGAGGCATAGAACGTGGAACTAAAACAATCTCCTCCCACCCCGTTGTATTAAATAAAGCGTTCAGTTCGAAATTCTAATCACCGGAAGAAGGCCATAGCGTACAACGGTCGAAACGTCGTGAACATGACAATAAAAATGAGGCCAACAGCCCGAACAATGTAAATAATGTAAAATTAATATTATGGATGGCCGTACGTGTAGTGATGTTATGACCGTAATTGTTAAGGTTCTCTTTAAGATGATCGCTATCGTGAGGCTTAATGAGGAAGACAGTATGGCGCCAATATTTGAAGGGAAACCAACTTGCCTGCTTACCTTGAAAATCAGCACTTGGTATCCTTGGTTCAAACACGAGCATGGTTTTGATATATTCAACTCCCTCTGCCACCAAGTATCGTTTATCGATATTTTCTAAGCCGAGCTTCACCGAGTCTCGTACGATTACCGAAGTTAAGCAACGAAGCCTGCTTACTACCTAGATGAGTGACCGCTTGGGAATACCAGGTGCTGTAAGTTTGGATGGGAAGGTGGTGCAATGAATAAAGGTTCGGAATTGTTAATCGGAGAGCCGAGTTCCAATTCCAGTTAGGTTCATTATATTCACTTACGGGGAATTATCCTTTCAAAAGAAACGAATCCACCTATTCCCACTTCAGCTATGGATTAATTAGTGGGACTAACCTGTATCAGTTAATCATTATCATACTTATTATAAAACCCAGGTTGTGTGTGTGTGTGTCTGTTTCGTTTATATATTGGATCGGATTTCCTACATTTTTCAACCGATTTCAACAAAACTTCACAGGACTACGTAAAATTTCTTGCAAATTGTTCTAACAGCGCCCAAAATTGGAAAAAACACAATTGTTTTTTGATCTGAAATATATATTTGAAAACACGATTAAGAGACATGAAAGGGGATAACTCATATCAAGTTATACTTATAAAACCAAGGTTGTGTGTGTGTGTGTGTGTGTGTGTGTGTGTGTGTGTGTGTGTGTGTGTGTGTTCGTTTATATATATGGGATCGGATTTCCTACATTTTTCAACCGATTTCAACAAAACTTCACTTTTGGGGGTGGGGGGGCAGGTAGTGTTTCTTATTGTCTTCCACACTTTTTTCTTTATTTTTACATTCAGAATGCTTTAAAAATTCCATTTACAAGACAATTGTTTATAATAAAATTCTATTCAATCGATAGACTCATAACGATTGAAAACAATGTTTTTGTTTGAATTTGGGTTTGACCAATTCGTAAAAAAAAAAACAAAAAAAAAACTAATTAAGACATGCATGTCCGTCAACCTTAAACATTAATTTTTGTCAATTTTATTTTTCAGTCTTTATAATGGTCGATACTTGATCTATCTCTTACTGTTACATCCCCGGGCAACGCCGGGCTCTACTGCTAGTTATCTCTAAAAGGATTTCTTACAATCTTAAAATATTTTCTGGCAAAAGAAAGATAAACTGTAAAAAATGAAAAAAATCCACCCCCTCTCCAGCCAGCTACGAGTTAATTACTAAGACATAAAACATTAAAATTAATATTATCTCAAAAAAAAAAAAAAAAAAAAAAAAAAAAAGAAATAAATAAAATTCTGTACAAAATATTTAGATTTCGGCATTTAATAACCCATAGAGGTTTTGATATGTCGCTAAACAAAAACAAGCAAGACAAACTAAGCGTAGTTTAATAAATTGGTGTGAATATAATATAACCATTTTCTATTCTTCTTCTTTTATATGCCGTGTTTCTTCAGGCGGTCATGGCCCTCCACATCTTCCAGTCCCTTGTACCTCTTAATAAGTTTTGTCTTTTTGTTATTTCTCCCAAATCCTGTTCTGCCATCCAGTTACTCAACCTCATCAAGTATGTTAAGCGTTGCTTACCCTTGTCACTCTTTCCCTTAATCTGTCTTGTGAGTATCAGGTTTTCGAAGCCCTCTTTCCTCATTATGTGTCCCAGAAATTTCAACTGCCTTTTCTTGATGTTAAATATAAATTTCCTTTTCGTTCCCGTTTTCTTTAAAACCTCGTCGTTGCTCGCATGTTTGGTTCATGGTATGCTCAGCATCTTTCTGTAGAACTATGTTGCTTCGACTGTCTTCTTCATCTTCGAGGAGATTGTCCAGCATTTTCTGCCATACAGTTATGATTCAGTACTTTTTTTTTCTTTGTTTCTAACGAAATTTTCCTGTTTCTTGATGCTCTGCTTAGCTTTTGGAAAGCATTTTTGGCCATCCCAATACGTCTTCGGGTCTCAGTTATCGCACTTTCCGTTCTCTGTTAGACCAATTCCCAGATATTTAAATTTCTTTACATGCTTGATTTTAGGATTATCGACCTGTAATTTGTATTTTAAGCTCATCTTTCTGCTGGTGATCAAGCATTCTGTCTTCTTATAATTTAAAATGGGATTAAATAGTCACCTTTAAAAGCAGCAAACACCACTCTTATACAGTTTATATACGAGTCTACTTGTTTATGCCTGCCGTCACGGATTCTTATGATATTGAAGCGTACGTAAAGTGTATATACACTTGTACTTCTTTGAGTAAGAAAAAAAATTAAAAAAATAGACGGTATATCATGTTAGACGAGTAGGCGTTCACATGTAGAACGTCTTTCTGCGCATGCTTTTCGCCGGGTTTTATTGACAGTAGATGTATTTCATATATTTTTTTTTTAAATTTCACGTTGCTTCGTGTTCTCTAAAACTATTGCATGAATTTTATTCAGCAGTTAATTTTCTATGGGAATTTAAATCATTGGAAAAAGAACAGTAAAATTCAGACAAGAAAAAAACAAGCTATTGATATGTTGCTTTACCAGGAGGAAGTAAAAATTTTGTTTTAATAATTCCACCGCTCAAAGCAAAATTTCAATAAAAGTACATAAGATACAAAAATTTTTAATGGGCGTGAAGGAATATGAGAAAAAGAAAAAAAAACATTATTAAAGAGAACGATCAATAAATGGAAACGGAAGTAAGAACTGTTCTAGAGGAAAACAACATTTCCTTTTTGAGCTTAGAATGTTTTTTTTCTTTTTCTTTCCTTCTCTCTTTCCTTCTATCACAGTCTGTTCATTATCTATCTCAATCTGTTCATATCTATCTATCTTAGTTACTTATCTATCTATCTATCTATCTTATTCTATTCATCTCTTTCTAGTTATATAACGATCTGTGTCTACACATTTTCGTATATTGTTCTTATCTATCTATCTATCTATCTATCTATCTATCTATCTGTCTGTCTGTCTGTCAGTCTGCCGAATTGTATCTATCTATCTATCTATCTTAGACAGTTATTTAGCTATCTTAATCTATTCATCTCTTTCTAGCTATATAACGAACTGTGTCTACACATTTTCTTATCGTGTTCTTATCTATCTATCTATCTATCTATCTATCTATCTATCTGTCTGTCTGACTGTCTTTCTGTCAAACTATCTATCTATCTATCTATCGATCTATTTTAGATAGTTACTCATCTATCTTATTCTATTCGTCTCTTTCTACCTATATATAGAACTGTGTCTACACATTTTCTTCTTATCTATCTATCTATCTATCTATCTATCTATCTATCTACCTATCTATCTTACCCAGTTACTTATCTATCTTATTCTATTAAATTCTTTCAAGCTATATAACGAGCTGAGTACACATTTTTCTTATTTTGTTCTTTTGTCTATCTAAGGCTGTTCATTATCTATCTACCTATCTCTTTATATATATATATATATATATATATATATATATATATATATATATATATATATATATATATTAGTATATTATCTATCTATCTATCTGTTTATTTCTATTTTTTAATAATGCTCACCCCAATACAAACTCTCAAAAGGGCCACTCAAGGTTAGAGGATTACTGTGTGGAGTTATATTAGCGAAATAAAGGACAAGAAGTGACATTCTTGAGGCTTTGCAAGAAATATAACTGGTATTTCGAGACTTGAATAGATCAAAATTTAATTAGTGAATAAAAGTTCAGAGTTCAGACGAAGACATTAGGAGCAAAGAGTTAAAGTAGACTTTAGAAGGCACCGTAAACCCAACCCTAAGATAGAAACAAGGAAAAAACACCTACTCTTTTTCAAAGGACAGGCGAGGGTGTGAACAGGACGGACCATGGTCGAACCTGTCTCCTCCTATTAAATCTATCTATCTATCTATCTATCTATCGCAGTCTGTTCTTATCTATCTATCTATCTATCTATCTATCTATCTATCTATCTATCTATCTATCTATCTATCTATCTTCTCATCAGAAATTCTATCTATCTATCTATCTATATATCTATCATAGCCTGTTACTTATCGATCTTTTTCTATTTATCTCTTTCTAGCTATATAATGACTGTGTCTGCACATTTTCCTGTTTTGTTCTTTATCTATCTATCTATCTATCTATCTACTTGCTTCCTGATTAAAATAGTAACAAGGTTTATTCTTGCGTTTGCAAAATCTTCCCCATGCAATTGGTGCAAACATGTATATGCAATTGGGTCTATGAATTCTGCTCATATCTATCTCAGTCTTACGCTTACAGCCGGTTCACGTGCGGTTACGGAAGTTAAGCAACATCGAACCTGCAACGCGTGACATTTAATGGCGTATGGTACAATATAGTCTGCGAGAAACAAAGCTTACTGAAGCTACAAGGGACTGGAGAAGGTGGAGAGCCATGATCTCCTACGCTCTGAAGGGACATGGCACATCAAAGATGATATAAAGGAATTTATATAAAAACCAGTCCTCCATGTGACTTCCATGAATCTCTTACATACATTCATATCTGCTCAATGCGTATCCAAATGTAAACAAATGACGTCACACATTATGAAATGGACAAAGTCCAACAATTATTTTAAAACATTTTTATGTTTATACATTCTTTTTATAGATATAAATATTTAAGTAAAATCATGATTCATGGAAGATTGTAGTTTAAAAGCAGCAAAATCGACCTTACCAATCGAGCGATCCTCTGTTGTCAAATCGGTAAAGGCACGTCAAGCTAAATGACGGTTTCGTATAGGATACAGGTTCGATTCCTGTCGGAAGACAAATATTTTCTATTTAAATCTCTCGGACATTCAGGCCGGTAAATGTTTTTAATACTGTTTATTATAAAACAGACCATTTACTTAAATATTTGTATCTATAAAAAGAATGTATAAACATAAAAAATGTCTTAAAATAATTGTCGGACTTTGTCCATTTCATTTTATATATATATATATATATATATATATATATATATATATAATATATATATATATATATATATATAAAAACAAAACTTTATACTAGTTCCAACAGATATAAAAGTGTGTATATTTAAAAATCAAAATAACCGCAAACGTTTTTAATTGTAATGTGGATCTTTTTTTAAAAAATTATTTTATTTTTTATTATATATATATATATATATATATATATATATATATATATATATATATTATGTACTAATTTAATTTTTAATAGATATATACATACAAAAAAAATTTCGTATTTATAACTTTTCAAAATTCAAACAAAATTCTCACTTGATCAATTTGAACAAGAACTATAGCGTCACGGCATCGTCCGCTCTAAAACATATATTCAACTGACAATAAATGGCATAATTTTTTAAAAAAAGCATCTTTTGGTTTACACTTATTTCGTTTTAGTGTTTGTCTCTGTATGGGAAAATTGCGCTCTGAGGATGACAATTTAAAATTGTGGAAATTACTTGGTTTCCGTCTCCCATCCGACCACTACTCGAATGTAAGGATCTTATTATTCAAGGTATTGATAGTAAGTTAATGTTTCATTAAGTCTTGTTAAATTAAGTGACTTCGCCATTAATCACATTAAAATTTGAATAGTTAATTCTTTTCTATAAATTAACATGATATAAAATTTAAATTGCAACTATAAATACAATATATATATATATATATATATATATATATATATATATATATATATATATAAATTTCAATTAAAGGTGCATGAATGATTCATGATTTTATAAATTATAATTTGCACTTTAATTGAACTTAAAATAACTGATCCAACGTTTTTTTCGAATAAGTGTGACATTACTGTAATTATTGAACAATATAGTTCATACCACATTTTTGAAAATCTACCAGTAAAAAATTCTCTTTTTTGTACAAAAACGCAAACGCAACCTTAAAATTTAAAATTCAAACTTAGCGTTGCAACCGCACGTTTCAAAACAATAACACATTTCTCATAGCATTTTTTTTTGATTACATCTCTATTTTCGTTGTCCTCTTATTACCGCGAAGTAAAAAAAGAACAAAATCTATTTTCATACCTGATGATGTCTGTAGGAACAGACGAAAGAAAAAAAAAAAAAGACCTTATGCAACTGGAATTTATAAACAGGGATCATATCATTCATATACAGGTTCGGGGTTGATGTATCTTATTTATATTGTTTGCGAAGATGTATTCTCGCCATTTAAATCATTAACCTCTATATTTGTTTTTTTGTATGAATGATTCATGAATTTATATATATATATATTTATATATATATATATATATATATATATATATATATATATACATGACAAATGAAAACATTGAAATTTAATATATATATTTTATTTTTCCTCCTTCTGTACAAACTACCTTTAACATTTTTTCTACTATGGTTACACCCACATTTCTTGTACATATGGCATTTACGTACTGTAAAAATATTAATATGTATATAAAAGAATTCATTTCAGCTTTTCGTCAATTGAATGGAGACAGACACGTCCACTGATGCATAGAAACCATCTTACCTCTGCCTGTCCAATGACAAACAAATATTAATATATAACCAGTCAATATATGTCAACGGCCTCACTGTGTTGCCTTCATCCAGCAATAAAATAGAAGTTTACACTTTTTACTTTTCATTGCATCCAATAATTGTTTCATCGATCTAGCTTAGAATCACCATATTATATATCTATCTCTATCTATAAAAGGCAGGATGTGTGTGCGTGTATTAAGTGTGTGTATTGTAACGAATGACAAACCTGCCATAATCTTTATCAGTTTTACAAAATTTACATGCACATGCTTAAGTTTCTTGTTTAGAATTAATTAAGACCGACTTTGCATAATTTCTAAACTCCCATCCTAGTGGAAATAATCGATTTTTTTTTATTGCTTCTAGATCAATTTTTTCATGTAGTTTGAAATAGCTGTACTGGCTTTCCTGTTGCCTAAAGCTAAGAAAAACTTAATTTTTCTAAGATTCTATTGGTCAGCATGGTTCCAACAGCTTTCATCACTTTATAATGTTAACTAAATTTGGTGCATTTCTCTTCGATAGCTGTTTTCTTCTTCTCTGGGAAAATTTTAAATTGCATTTTTTTGCGATCCAATTATAAATTCAGCTTATTCTTAAACTCAACGTTGATTCTGATTCCGCAGAACTGGGTTTAAGTGTGAAAAATATTTATATAACATTCTTTTTTCATTCGGTTTTTCCAGTTACGATCCTTTTTTTTAAAGCTGATAAATTTTGTGTTCATTTTGTTTAGTTCTTTTTCGTAACATTTTTAATGTTTAGAATATTAAATTAGAAAAATATTCGCATTTTTGGTCTTTTAGAGCAAGAAGTGAAATATAACTGGCAACATCATTGTGTTTCAAAAGGACTCCTTTAAAGGCAAGGAAGGGGCAAAAAATATTTTAAGTCAAGTAATAATAAAATTGCTGTATGAATCTTATTTTTTTTTAAATTCTTGCAACGCCAGGCCATGCTGCTAGTTATTATAAAAAAATTTTTTTTTTTTTTAATATTCTTTCCAATAAATATTAATTAATAATGAAACTATTATTTATTGGTGTCATAGTATTTTCTTAAACATTAATTTAAATATAAATTTTATATATATATATATAACATCAAAATATTATATAAGACTCACTACAAAGAAAGACTCAAAATTCTAGAAACATTTGTGTTAAAAATTTTATGCCATTATTAGATTTATCTTTCTTGATGGGAGATCATCTATTGAAGTGTGAATTAAATAATATGCAAATATAAATTGAGTTTGAATGTCGTTGAAAAAAATACGTTAATAATTTGACTGCAGGCAAATGCAGAACAATTGCAAACAAGAAGAATTCGTCATTCGATGTATCATGAAAGAAATACATAAATCTTCCGGCTTCTTTTTACATTCCTGTCTTACTTTGATTTCAAAAGTTGAAAAGTAATGTCGTCTGTTATCTTTTCATTTCTTAATTCCCGTTCTTTTTTTTTGTTCTATATCTCCTTCATAATAAATCATATTAAACAAAATCAAGGAAATCATTTATACACAACACAAATCATCATATATATATATATATATATATATATATATATATATATATATATATATATACTAGCAGTAGAGCCCGGCGTTGCCCGGGATGTAACAGTAAGAGATAGATCAAGTATCGACCATCATAAAGACTGAAAAATAAAATTGACAAAGATTATTGTTTAAGGTTGACGGACACGCATGTCTTAATTAGTTTTTTTTTTTTTTTTTTTTTTTACGAATTGGTCAAACCCAAATTCAAACAAAAACATTGTTTACAATCGTTATGAGTCTATCGATTGGTGAATAGAATTTTATTATAAACAATTGTCTTGTAAATGGAATTTTTAAAGCATTCTGAATGTAAATAAAGAAAAAAGTGTGCAAGACAATAAGAAATACTACCTGCCGAAAAAAAGTGGATGTTTGTTTTATCGGCTGAAAAATCTAAGAAATCCGATCCCATATAAAAAGGAACACACACACACACAAACAAAAAAACTGGGTTTTTTAACCTAAGTCACTCCACGGAATCGCTAAAACATAGAGCATAGTCTGATGAAAAAAGACGCCAAAGTTTATGAAAACAAAATTTTATCGTCAAAATGCTTATGTTTTTTTTATGAAGAGGATAGACTAAATTTTTTTTTTATTTTTTTAAAATTTTCCATCTTTTAGAATATTCTAAATTTTGATTTAAAAACCTTGTTTCTCTTTTGTCGCAACAAGAGGTAGTAAATAACATAGATAATGTTTAGCGCGTTTTTTTTTTGTATTTACACACATTAATTTGGAAAATCTTGCAAAAATAAAAAATAATTGTCAGATGTTAATGAAACTTTCAGAAACTATTCACAGATGATCGAAATTATTATAAATATGTTTTTTTTTATTAAAGTCATGGCAGAAATATTTTTTTATATTTATTAACACCCCCATAACTAATTTTATGAAAACTCTAGAAATTCGAGACCATCGGTTTTAGTGATTACAATAGTTAAAAGCACAAGGCTTTGAAGAATGCAAATCATGTTTTTTTTTTTTTTTTTTTTTTTTTTTTTTGGCCAACGTACCTGAAAATCAGCTGTGAATTGTAACATACAAAACTCAATAAAACAAATATATTATTTAGTTTCAAATGCTTTTATTTGTTTTAATTTGTTTTTATGAATATGGACAATATTTTCTGAAAGCAAAAAATTTTTTCAATGAAAATTGAATTTTTAATACAATTATTTCTTATTTCTTTAATTTTAAAAAGATTTTTAAAAAATGTTTAAATTGAATTTTAAAAAATATTTTAACATTAGTTAAAAACAACATCAACCTTTCAAAATGTCCGTGTGAGATTGTCATTGTCTAGCGCTTTGAAAATTGTATAATTTGGACCAATCAGATTAGCCATGGTAATTAAGAAATGTAATTTTTGTGTTTATAGTCGGACAGTAATTATCAAGTACGGAAGACCAACCAGAATACAATTTAGTTGCATTATTTGAGTTCAGCATTGTTCTCCGCTGTTAAGCCCTTTACTTTTGCGAAACACGTATGGAGAAGTTAATTTGAGTTTTCAATTTCAACTGAGAAGAGTACCTACAAGTAACTAACAGTATCATCTTGTGAAATTTAACTACTGCTAAACTTTAATTTATATGATCTTATTTTTATATTAATCTCAGTTATGACATTTTTCCATAAATGAAATATCAAAATTAATAAAATGAATGGAAATACAAATAACACAGTAAAATGTAATAAATGTACATAAAATTATAGTATTTTATGTACACTTCTTATAAAATTTCATAAGAAAGGTACCTAAATTAATTAGATACCTTTATGGAATTAACACATTAATTCCATCTTATTTTACACGCGCGCGAGTTTCTCCTCCCTTCCTTTCACACTCGCGCGTGTGTGCACGCTTTTGCCCCCCTTCCTTTCTCTTTCAGTCAGACATAGCAGTAAGCCATTTTCTGTTGCTGATTGCAAACGACCAGCTGCTACTGATGTTTATGCAAATTAGATTTTGAATCTTTTTTTTCCGCGCGTTTCGCGGCGTCTCAAACAACCAGCGTTTGCAAACCAGTTGTTCTGAGTAGACGGGCAACTCATTTATTCCGTGCCCTTAACCCATATGCGGGCCGGAATATCTTATCTCAACAATGTCGACCTCACACTTTACCAAGACTTCTTCTCGTCTTGAAGCTGCCCGCAGGTCAGACCTTCTCCGTCTTCGACCAGAAGACGTTCGAGACACACGACACAGTCACAGTCGTTCAACAAAGCAAAACTTCGTATTCAACAAGTGGCTTATTTTTTCCCTCGTCACTACGTCAGTCAATCTTAAATACAGACAGGGATATCTTACTGACGAACAGACATTCTTCGTCCTTTTTCTGGACTCGCCATAATTAACTTCTCATAGACGATGCAACCAACCGCAAATAACTCTTCGTCCTTTTGGCTAGACGTCCACAGCATTCCGTTAAAATTTTCAACAGTTAATTCAAGACCTGACCGAACTCTGAGACCCTACTTTGAACCTGAACATAAAAAAGAAAAAACACAAAAATCACATACACTCTCAACGCCAAAAAAAAAAAAAAAATCCACAGTGAGTACTCCTTTCTATCTGTGCGCACATACACCTCGTGTTTAACGAGTTCCTTTTTCCAGAACCTTATAAAACCCTTTTCCCGCCTTGTTCATCTTGCATTTCTATTTAGGCGCGGAACTTTTCCTTGATCTCGTACCACGAGATAATCTACTTGTTTCCATCTAATAAAAGTTACACATGTTTTACAAACAGACGTCTTTGTCATTTTATTCCGGCTATCTCTTTGATGTTTATTAATTTATGCACTTGTTGATTGACCCCTTTCCTCTCACTGTTCATTCACGCATTTTTATTTTTTTTATACATTGCTTGTGGACTCGGTAGTTAAGTGTGGTGTCTGGCAAAAGGCCACTTCGTAAAAAACCAGCACTGCACCCTACCGGTCTGAAACACCTTTTTTAAACTTATGAAATTTAATCTCACTATTAACAGTCTTATTTTTTAATTTCTTTATATTTTCCATAAAGCATCGTAAACGTAAAAATGAAAGCTAAAGTACAAAAAAAAAAAATTTTTTTTTCAAAAAAAAATAAAAATTAGAGCGCTGAAAGTTTTCCTAACGATTAAAAAAAAAAAAAAAAATACCCCCAAAATACTTTGATCTTTCCTCTTTAATAATAATATGAACATTAGACGATAAAATTTTTTTTTTTCGTCTTTTTTTTCATCATTTTATCTATGCTCATTTGTTTACATTTTCGTGGGTGAGTTGTCCCCTTTCATTCTCACGATGTGTCTTAATCGTGTTTTCAAATTGATTTTATTAAAAAACAACTGTCTTTTTCCCATTTTCGTCCCGTTAGAACCACCACAAGGTAATTTTATGTAGTCCTCTGAAGTTTTGTTGAAATCGGCTAAAAAATGTAGGAAATTCGATCCAACATATAAACGTTACAGACACACACACACAACCTGCGTTTTATAATAAGTAAGATATATATATATATATAGAGAGAGAGAGACAGACAGATAAGTGTGAATATAAACTACGAACATAGATATATGCGTATTTATTAATATATATATATAAAAGATATAAACCTAAAAATCTCTTTTTTATATATATATATATATATATATATATATATATATATATATATATATATATAATGTAAACAATTAAAATAATATATAAATTCTAAGGTTAACAACATTAATTCAAAAGAGGGCTCAGTGCCGATAGTAGAGAAATAATTATTTATTATTTATTAATTATTTAATAATTTATTTTTTATAATTTTTTCATATAGACAAAAACAATTTACTAACTAGAATTTTCAGTTCTCACTAGTCAAGTCCAACTTAATGCACCGAAATTCGAAGTTGCATCTTTATAGTGAGTAAATTGTTTTTAAAATATGAAAGAATATATATATATATATATATATATATATATATATATATATATATAATAAAAAATTACTTTGTAAATATCTAGATATTGATATTTAACAGTTAAAACAACATTACCACATTATCAATACTCTTTTTTAATATTAATATTATTTTAATATTAAGAACTTCAAGAAAATATCTGCTTTACTTTTGAACTATTATATTCTTAAATCTGAAATCTTATATATATATATGTGTGTGTGGTGGGTGTTTCGGTTAAAATGACAGTCAAGGAAATCATCTCGCTGCGAGAGAAAATACATAAAACATATGGCACCCAGTACTAATCCCACCTTATTCAACAACGGAAATAATGTGTTATTTTTCTTTTTAAAATAGAACTCGAATTCCAGCCATGTTACTTTCGCAGGTTTTGGAGCATAAAATACTACTATACAGGCATCACATAACTACATCTTTAAAAAGATAACCATGAAAAAAAATTAACAACTTTTAACAACAAACCGCATGAAAATGGCTTGGGACAATACACACTAGAGACAATTTTTACACTCTCTTACCCACCCCCCACCAAAGTGGAAAGTTTAAGAATACTAGAACAACCCATGAAAAAAAGTTCACTAAATTTTCATTATCTGTTATATATATATATATATATATATATATATATATAAGAGAGAGAGAGAGAGAGAGCCGTGCAAAAACATCAGGTACATTAAGCCATTGTAAATTTTTGCCAGTTTATATGTGTATGTTTCGCTTAACGTTATTAGTAGATAAAACATTTTCCCTATTAGAGTCATTTCTATTCGGAGGTCGTCACCTAACTAGGTAATCGTGCGGACTGTCAGTCCAGAAGCAACTCCACATATTGAGGTCTTCTGTTAGCATGAGTAGCGAGAGTATCTCCGCCTTGCTAGGCCTGTCGCGTCACCCATCTAAATATGGATCAGGCTCAACTTTGCTTAACTATGCCGATCGGACGTGAGGCCATTGTTTGAACGTATTAAAGTATTATTTTAATCATGCAGAATAATGTCACATTTTTTTGCTTTCTTCTTTTATATCCAATTCTACAGCCAGCTTGCTTTTTATATACAGTGACCTTTTCTTGCAAGAACTAAAGTGCTTTTGTAATGTTTTGTAATGCCCTGCTTTAATATTACATGCTTAAATACATTAAAAGTTATTTTCCCGAATATACACGACTGAAATATCTCAAATATTCCCACGTGTTTTTCCGCTGTCAAATACGATAATAGAAGTGCGCCTCACTTGGCACATATGATTTTACATTTAATTACATGCACACATAGATGGAATTACAATTTGTCCATAGTGAGTTACTTTCTTTGAATGTAAAGGAACTCCAAGATTTGTCATCGTTTTTTACATCTATAGTGGCAAATAAACGATTGAAACACTCAAGGAAAACATGGTAGATCGTAGTGGTGTCTTGATTTCAAGATCATCAGTCTTAATCTATGTCTTACGAACTTCCTTTGTCCCTTTGATAGCAACAACAAACATGAAGACAATAGTCCAAATGTAATTAGTGTATATAATGATAACTCTTCATCGCAGAAATTTAGACAGAAATTACATCGTCAGCATTAAAGACAATTAATAAATAGATAGATAGATAGATAGAAAGAAAGAAAGAAAGAAAGATAGAAAATGAACCCATAGATAGATAGAGAGAGAAAACGAACAAATAGATAGATAGATAGATATGAACAGTCTGCGATAGATTGATAGCTATATACAAATAGATAGATAGAAAATGAACACAAATAGCAAATGAATACATAGATAGATAGAAAAAAATGAAAGAAAGTAAAAAGATAGAAAATGAACCCATAGATAGATAGATAGATAGATAGATAGATAGATAACAACAGTCTCACTCTCTTAGATCACTAAACAAAGACCGAAGATTAAGAAGATACAGTTGTACCTTGTTTAAAAATCAGATTTTCGACTTCTCCAATTGGCGCAGATAGATAGATAGATAGATAGATAGATAGATAGATATTGAGCAGACGCACATGTACGCACGCACACACACACACACGATATGTATCAGTCAAGCTATCAGTCTATCTCGGTCCTTTCACCTCTGACTGTCTGCCCATCTATTTATTTCTGTCTATCTGTCCGTTTATTCATTTGTCTGTCTGTTCATGCTGGTTCATCATGTCTCCATTCGCCCTTTTTTCATGTCTGTCTGTTTATATCTCTTCCTGTCTTTTCATATCTATCTGTTTATGTCTGTTCACATCTATTTATGTGTGCCTGTCTATTCATATCTCTCTGTCACATCCTCTTTCTTTCTTTCTTTCTTTCTTTCTTTCTTTCTTTCTTTCTTTCTTGAGATCTCACTCCCTTCTGTTCTCCGGAATAGTCGACGATCGCATTCTTTTATCCGGCATTTCGATTCCTCAAACCCGAAATAAAACAGTCCCTCAATGTACCGTTTATTCTGAAGAGAATCGTTAACTTGATTATCTTCGGCGCACTTCTGAATGATAGACATTATGTTTTCTCTTTCGGCAAACAAGGCCCGTATTCCAGTCTACAAGACTGATATACCATTCTATTTTTTTTTCTTTATCAAGTTGCTGTCTTCTTGACTATTTTTGGCGTAACACAAATCGGACCGGACATCTGGTTTCCTCGTAAATTGGTTTCTAGACAAAATTCCTTGCATATATATCATAAAGGTCAGACTGCGAACGTTCGACTTTAAGAGACCTGTCGGTCATAAGTGGCAGGGAATGACAGTTTGATAATTTGGTGACTAAGTACATTGTGTTCGATTGTCACACAAAGGACAAATTACGTAGTCGGAAAGGTAAAGACATACCAGCCAATATTTGCTGCTTTTTAAGCTCAAAATGGCGGACACATCTTTCCAAAATTCTTCTTAATCGTTCTCATCCGAAAGAAAAAAAATGGAGCATGAAAAATATTTCAGTAAACAACGTCTTTTTTTCTATAAATTACTAATTCGGTACCCGTCGTTTTGCTGACGGCAAGATGATCAAATCTTAAAAGGACGGTTTTTTGGCTTACACCGCTATTATTTTAACTACCTTCACTCCTCAGCAATGCTTATTAATTTAAAAAGGGCGGACTAGAATTGTAATAAATCCTAAACATTTGAAAATGAATTAAAAAATTTTCTTTGTTCTTGAGAATTAACAGCAAAAATCTGTCCGTATTTCTGAGATGGGGTATTATAATTATTTACACTATTTACATTGTTAAAACTGTTGTCCTCATCTTTGTACCCATATTCACGACGTTTCGGCCGGTGAAGGCTCCGGCCTTCTTCAATCAACCACGGTGGACGAAATAAAGGGCCCAGTTCGAAATTGAAATATCCCGAAGAAGACCGGAGCATACAACGGCTGAAAATTCCGGGAATATGTCAACGAACATGAGGACAACAGTCCGACCAATGTAAATAGTGAAAATAATAAACACAATTTATTTATTATTACATATCCTCCTAAACAACACCCCTTACCACTCACTCAACAAGATCCTTCCGTAACCGTCTACCTCGAGTAGCTCTTGGGCCTTGTATAGTGTGAACACTAGTAAAAAAAAAAAAAAAAAACAATGTAAAAACTAAAGTGGCAAAAATTAATGACTACTATCTAATAACATGTATCTTCTCCCTTTTTCTGAATAACGGAGGTTACTTGACGTGCATTAGAGTCTAGAGATGCTGGAGTCGTTGCATAGGTATATATGTAGAGGATACATCGTGCGAAAAATGGAGTAAATAAATAATCTTTAGACACAGCTCTACAAATTTAAATAATTTTTATTATTGAGTATAAAAGTTATTTTGTTTTCTTTCAAGTTGAAAAAATCGAGTTAGAAATTCCTCGCAAACAATGTTCAATGAAAAATATTTTCTTTTTCTTTTTTACAACAGAACAGAAATGAATGAAATGAAACCGTCCTTTTAAGATTTGATCATCTTGCCGTCAGCAAAACGACGGGTACCGAATTAGTAATTTATAGAAAAAAAGACGTTGTTTACTGAAATATTTTTCATGCTCCATGAGCGAAAATTACCGTGTGGCTAGTTAATTTGTATTTGCGTTGTTTTATGTATGCCTGTAATATTCCAGCAGGCAGCAATCAGCGCTATATTATTATTACTGTTAATATTCGTTTGTTTTCATATTGTCGTTCGTATGATTTTCATGTTGTATAATTTACTTTTAAAATACAGGGGAGGGGGTATTGTAGAATACTTAAACTCAATAATTATATAAAATGTGTGTAATCAGCAGAGTGGCGTACAACATTCCTGGTCAATGGTTTACGAAAAACTGAAAACTGACTTTGTGAATTTACGCGATGATTATATAACAAGAATATTTTTTGTAAGAAAAATAGATGGATCAAGGAAGCTCAAAGTTAGTTTTACTAAACACAGAAGTTTATTGGTTAATAAATATTTTCTCAATTTTTCTCTATTTTTACGAGGGATATCAATTTCTGGAGTGATCTCTCAAATTTCGTCGCTGACAACACATATAAGGTCGTCTGTATTTGAAAGCCTGAATAGCGATTGGAATAGGGTCGCTGATTGGTTAATAAATATTAATTTCCCACATTAGCATTTATTAACTAACCAGCGACGTTATCCCAAACGAATTTAAATTTGGAGATCGTGTGATCTTACGTTTACACAAAACTGATAGGATTTCTGTTTGAGCCGATGTTTGCACTGAAATGGGATTTTTAATGATATTTCTTAAATCTACTGAATTTTTCTACAAATATATCTAGGAATTTCTCACGAATGTCCAAAACTGAATTTATTTTTATGTAGCCGCAAATATATATTCCATACATGCTATACGGGTTTTAAACCTAGCAAGCTCGTAAGCTAATGCCGTAATGCGGAGGTCACCAGCATATGAAGCGGGAGGACTGCTTTTAAATTGCCGAAACAAACGGGGAATTATAGTGCACATAAAAAGGTTTAAATGCTCTGTCAAATGAAATTACGATTTTACTGTTGGTCCTTGCATGCTCCGACAGAACACACTCGAAATTATTAAAGTGTCACCACCAGCTTGCGTAATACTCTGCTGACACACCGGATCCATAACCTATACGGTATCCTCCGCATACTAACTTGACTGTCTTCCTTAAAAGGATGGAAATTTGACTCAACTGACCATCCAAAATGGCTGCAGTTTTCCCCGGGTCAAAGGCAATGTTCTCTAGCTTAGATAGCTGAGATAGTTTGGTTTGGTTTGTTTTACGGCACATCAACTTCAATGGGTCATTTAATGCCGACAATTATTTTTGTTTTGTCAAAAAAATATTTCTGCTAACATTTTTTTTCCTCAAAAGCTTACAGCTGGTAATATTATTTTTTCAAAACATATAGCTGATGATAATATTTCTTCCAAAACGTATAGCTGGTAACATCATTTTTTTAAAAAATGTATAGCTGGTAATATTATTCTTCCAAAAACGTATAGCTGTTAATATTATTTTTTTTTTTTCAAAACGTATAGCTGGTAACATATCATTTTTCAAAAATGTTTATCCGCAATAATATCATTTTTCAAAAATTCCTTCAAAAAAAAAAAAAAAATTATAGCTGGTAATATTTTTTTAAAACGTACAGCTGGCAACATTATTTTTTCAAAAACGTATTATCAGAGGCCTTGCTGTTGAATGAAGTTTATCGTGTTACCCAGAATACGGATGTAGTTTATCGTCATACCCACGACGAGATCTGGGTTTGGGGATGCTGTTGGACGTAGTTTATCGTCTTACCCAGGACGCGGATGTAGTTTATCGTCATACCCAGGAAGAAAATAGCTTAGATAGGTCCATTAACCGAAGCTATGGTAACAATAATGGACCCTTCCGATTCATGACTATGAAACCTCCTTGTCACAATGTCATATGAGGTCATGCACATGTCTAGAAGAATTGGCTGAGGACCATTGTTGTTTCCACCGACTTCTTGAGACTGATATAACAAAATTTGATTGTCTTTGCTTTTTGCTTAATTTCAACTTAGCCGTCTTTTCACCAGAAGAAAGTATTTGTTTTCTCGTATTTTTAAATAGCACACCGCCTATGGTTTTAATTGTCGGTCTTTGTTGTTCTTAGTAAGGAAATGTTGCCAACTACTTGTCAGTGAAGGGGAGAGAGATGAATTGAGTGAGAGTGGTTCCCAATCCTTTTCCTCGCTATAGCCCGCACTTTACGGCCGCGTGTTTCCCCTAAGAGGCAGAAATTCCCGTTGAAAAAATTGTGTGTTGCGGGGGAGGATTCCTTTTTTGACAAGGAAATCTCATCACCTCGCTAACTGCTTTATTTTTAAATTATTTTACTCCAAGCAATGTGATAATACCACTAAACCGCAAGAGGGTTCACTGGGAATGAAAGGGAACGAGAATAATTTAGCGAGGGGAAAGGACAATAATAGAACGGCGTTCAGAAAGACAGAAGATTGCGATTGAAGTTGCATTTAATTTTTTTTTAAATTGTAGGTCGTAGGAAAGCAAGAAACCGGAAGTGAGTTCCAGAGGTGCGAGAAAAGAAACTATTAGAATAGAACTTACGGTTATATCTAGCTAATTCAACAGCCAAACAATGGGACCTAGTTGCCAATTTAGTACTGCGCTTATAGTTATGCGGTCGAGCTACAAAAGAGGGAAGCTCATTGGAACAATTGCCATGAAAATATTTATACAAAAGACAGAGGGAAGATACGTTATGGTGTTGGAACGCCAGATCAGGATCGATTATATTACACGCTCTCCTTTGAATTTTGTCGAGAATCTCTAGGTATATGTCAGGAGCTTTAGAACAGATATGGTATCAATATTTAATACATGTTAATTCACGGGCGAATGAAAAAAAAAACACGCCAATTCGGCCGCATGATTCTTTTGTTTTTGCAATGGCCGTTGCTATGGCGAATGTGAGACATGTGACCATCAACAGATTCTATCAAATATACTACGAACAGAAATTTGGTGGTGCATTTCTTTAAACAAAAACGTCTTAAAATGGGATAATTTTTGTATTTTTTTAAATAAAAGATAAAATTTCACTAATCTCAGTGTATTTGCATTTAATTCTCAGTCTTCCGACCAAAATGTTCAAATTTGGACTCAATACATTTTGCTAAATTATAATTTTTTTTTTTATAAACATTTTTCTTTTCACTACTAACCCGTCAGTAGTCTTTTTGAGATTTTACCAAAACATGCTTGAGATTTGATTCAAAAAAAAAAATCATGAAAAATAACAAGATCATTCGATTTTACAAAAACATGCTTTTACCGTCCTTGCACTGAATCTGCATAATTAGGATGGGAAAAAATCACCTTTGCCCAACAAGATTTTTCGAACCAAAACTTTTTTTCTAAAAAACTATGGAAGAATACAAATTATCCTTTAGAATAAAAAAAACGAAACAAAATTTTATACCGCTTTGTGTTTAAGAGAAATAGATTTAATGCCCAGCCAACGGTTGAACGGTGGTAGAGAAAAAAGACGGTTCCAACGGTATCTGGGCAGCCACCGGTTGAAAGGGTGGTAGAGAAAAAAGATTTAATGCCCAGCCAACGGTTGAACGGTGGTAGAGAAAAATGACGTAATACCCAGCCACCGGTTGAAAGGTGGTAGAGAAAAATGACTCAATGCCCAGCCACCGGTTGAACGATGGTAGAGAAAAATGACGTAATACCCAGCCACCGGTTGAAAGGTGGTAGAAAAAAATGACTCAATTCCCAGCCACCGGTTGAACGGTGGTAGAGAAAAATGACTTAATACTCAGCTACCAGTTGAAAGGTTGGTAAACACTTGTAACTCTTTTTATATCTACCATGAAACATTACATACCAATTATTTGCGAATTTTGACTCAGGAGCTCAGGCAGAAAGTTTAAAATTGTTCAGAAACGCAGGGCTCAAAGGGTTAATGAAATTTTATCTTTTACTTTAAAAAAAATCCTAAGATATCTCATTTAATTGTGTTTGTCGGAATTAGCTCCTCCTTAATTCCCTAATTGTCCACTAGGGGTCACTCACCCTACACTATAAATATTGGGCAATTTATTGCCTCGTTCTCTTTTCTAGTTTGCATACGCGCCCAGGTATTCCGCCTATGCTGATGACGTTTCGGTTCTTGTGTCGAGCAGGGCCGAGATTGACGAAGTCAGCAAAGAAATCAGTGGGTATAAGATGATGACAGGGGCCAAGATCAACCACGATAAGTCTGTTGGCTTGCGGTTGGGTGCGTGGAAGGGAGTTTCTCTTCCCGGACCTTTCCCCTGGACGGATGGGCCGGTCAAGATTCTCGGCGTCTGGTTCGGTCTTGATCTCCAGTTGGATATGAATTGGTCGGAGGTACAAGGGAAGGCCGAGATCGCAATTAATTTGTGGTCTCGGAGGAATCTTTCCTTAAAGGGGAAGGCGGAAGTTTGTGTTTCACACATCTACCCGATTTTCTTTTACCGACTCTCTGTGCTTCCACTTCCGGATGACACTTTACTGGCGTTAATGAAGCTCTTGTTCTCCTTCTTGTGGGCAGGCAAGGCTGCCAGAGTCTCTCGGGAGATCTGTTGTCTTCATCCATCTGAAGGCGGTCTAGGTATGCCTAGCATTGAGATTCGTCAACATATGCTTCGCATCGGGTTCCTGGATCGAATGTGTCGCGAACCGGATGAGGTGGACGCCTTCTGGAAGGAAGACGCCCGTCGAAATTTCCCATCCTTGAGAAGTGTGCACTCGGCCGAGGAGGAAGCTCACCGTTTACCCAAAGCTGAGTGTTCCTTCTACCGTGAATGTCGTCGTGCTCTGAAACGACTCTTATGGGCGTTGGATGGCCTCTCCAACGCCCGGGCGTTGTCTCGTAAGGCATTATATCAGGTGTTAGTTAGGGGGCCGTTCATGATGATTTGATTGACGAGCTCGGTCTTACGAAGCGGGAGGCTCACTCGATATGGCCTTGGGCGCCCGGGTTGAAATGTCTCAATAACAATGAGGCATCCTTCACCTGGCTGGTGATGCGTGGGGCCCTCTGGGTCGCCAAAAAAACTTTAATTAGCGGCCTTGGAGAAATATCCAAACTGCCGCCGCTGTAGTGGGAGGTCGAGACCATTGGTCACGCCTTTTTCATTGCTCGGTGGTAGCACCGCTGTTATAAAAGTAAGTTGAAGGCATCATGGTTCGCATGCTGCCTGGAAAGTTCTTTTGTCCTTGAGGCCGCTTCTGTTTGTAGCAATGTGGCCCCGCCGTTGACGAGGGCTGAACACTATCTGTTCTCATGCTTACTAGGTGTTATGAGAGTCGTGATTTGGACGACACGACGTCAGAAGGGATTCTATGGAGGCGAGAAGTTTACCTCTTCCCAGCTTAAGGTCAAGATTAGGTCGGAAAGGCGGCGACTCACTTCATCTGAATTCGGCAAAAGGTGGGTGAATCTTGCGCGTTTGTGTCGTGTGAAAGGGGATGACCTGGAGTGGTACTTTGATGCCGGTTAGGCATCAGGATATTGCTTTAGCTGGGTTGAACACGGTCAACCCACCCCAAAATTTAGTTTAGCTTAGGTTTAGTTTTTTGAGTCTTTAGTTTCTTTTTTCAGTAAACTTAGCTAGGGTATGTATGCTCATTGGCCCCTTTTATTTCTGCCCCTATTTTTCTTTAAGTTTAATTCTCCATCACATCCCTAGTTAGGTGGTCAGTGACGTCAGTTCTCTGGAGGATGCGGGGCTTTTTTCGTTTCGTGTGTGATTTTTCGTATTTGTTGTTGTGTCTGAATGAGTGCATGTCTGTGTGAGTGCTTGGGATGAATGAATGTTTTTAATTTTTTATAGTCCCGCATTAATTTCCTCTAGTTAACTGATGTTTCTGCCATATTTAGTAATTGTGGGGGGTTTATTACTAACACGATTTTGTTTAGTTTCTTGTAAATAGTTATTTGTTTCATACTGTAAATACTCATTGGGGTTACTTTTTAAATTGTTGTTTTAATCCCCTCCCCCGACAGACCACAAATTGTACATATGGGGTCTAGTTACTATTTTCATGGAGTCATTGAGGTATTATGGTGGGTGTGGTGAGAAAGGAGATAAGAATGTGTTGTTTTGGTGCAAGAAATATTGTTAGTTAGTATGATTGGGTCAGCGTTTGTGTCTAGCTAAGTTTAGAAGTTAAGAGAGAAGACCGACCTTTTTCCCCATTCCCCACTTTGGCCTTGTGCCACATTTTCTGTTATAGCACAGAAATAAATAACCTTTTCTACTTTGCATTTCAGCGGACACATTTAAAAATGTGATCTCTCTTAAAGATCTGCATTTTCGCCCACTTATGGGAAAACGCTATGAAACACACATAGACGTACGTACGAACATTCACCAAAATACAAACTCTTTAAGTCCACACACAAACACAAATATTAATGTATTCGTCACTTGTAAATTTGTTGTTTTATACATATATTTGTTGATATTTCATAATTAATGCCTAATTGCATATTTATCATGACCGGATTAGGAGAGAAAGATATAGTTTCGTAGCAATAATAGTCTGGGAATTTCGAGAGTCGATATTACTACTAATTGGTTAGATTTATTTTGAGAAATTTTAACAGATAGCAAATATGTGTATAGGTTACTTAATTGAGTTGATAGTATAATTATGTATCCATTTATTTTTATTAGGCCATCGAATTTAGGTTAGTCGGTAAATGACAAAACGGGAAGGAAATCTAAATAAATTAGTATGAATTAATTTGTAGTGACTGCTTTCGAAAATTAAAGTAAACAAAGGATAGAATTTATGTACGTGTGTCATTAAATGGGCGTATTTTTACATTTATGTGTAGATGCGAGAATGTACAGGCGTTTTTGTGAGGGGGGCGTGATTTTCTTTGAATTAGAGTACAGGGCAAATGTAGATTTACCGATTGACATCGAATTAGTTTAGTCGGTAAATGACAAAACGGGAAGGAAATCTAAATAAATTATGCCGATGACCCAATAAACTCCACTGCGCACAGCTTTCTACACTTTCAGTGGAAAAAAAAATAATGAATCTCTCTTTGAATTTAATATAATGTTTAAACATTTTCTAAGATGTTTATTTTCCTGTTATTCCTTCTAGCAGGAATAAACAGCCCGTGTCCCTAATTTAACAACACTCAAACCAACCCGGTCCTCTAGACGTTCTTTTTAAGAAATGCTGAGTGGCCCCAAATATTTGGCCTTTAGTAAATATCGCAAATATCCCAGAACTATGATATATTTTCAACAACATTTTATTAGTTGCATCTTATTTTTTTGTCCCTAATGCTTAAACTGAACTTATTTTCATCTTCTCCCAACACACATTGTTACACGCAGAGTGAACTGTACAGTGCGTTGACCAACGTTGTATTGCGATGTAATTTGATTCAGGATCCGCCATCGTTGTGAAACATCTATTTCGTTCGATCACCAGCGAATCCGTTATTTTGCATCAACTGAGCGTACCAGCAGTTTTTACGCGTCGATAATATCTACTCAAAATTCGTATATGACGGATTTACTCATGCAACTGTAGCCTAAAGTCTAGCTTTGACTGAATGCAAATAATGTAAACTCATCATCCCAGAAATTCAAACAGAAATCACAGAGGATTAACAAAGTTACTAAATAGATAGATAGATAGATAGATAGATAGAATAGAGTAAAATAGATAGATAGATAGATAGATAGATAGATAGATAGATAGATAGATAGATATGAACAGACTGAGATAGATATGAAAAAAAATGACATAGATAGATAGATAGAAAAAGTGGATCAAGATAGATAGATAAATAGATAGATAATACATACATCGATAGATACGAGCAAACCTTTAAAATAGATAGATAGATACGAGAAGGCTGAGATAGATAGATAGATAGATAGATAGATAGATAGATAAGACATACCTAGATAGATACGAGCAAACCGAAAATATATATATATATATATATATATATATATATATATATATATATATATATATATATAACAGACCAAAATAGATAGATAGATAGAAAGAAGCAGATCAAGATAGATAGATAGATAGATAGATAGATAGATAGATAGATAGATAGATAGATAGATAGATAGAAAAAGTAGATCAAGATAGATAGATAGATACGAGCAGAGCAAAATAGATTAATAGACAGATAACAGCATAAGGACATTAGTCTGTACCTAAATAATACAAACAATGATAACTGCTTACACCAGAAATTCACATAAAAATCTTTCTACTCTTCCAGAAATGATTGTGACTGTGCTTCCGACATGTTCCTTTCTGAGGGATCTGTCCTGTAACATATATCCCTATTCGTTTTTATATGACAGCCTTGAATCTTTTAAGGTCTTTGTGCTTTAAAATAAAAATCATCAGTTCGATCCAAGATTAGTCTTTCTGCATCCTTTGATGAGCAACTTTTAAGTCTGGGCCCCAAACCTTAAAATGTGCACCTTAACAGGAAAATAAACTTCTTAGAAAATCTTTAAACATTATGGTAAATTCAAAGAAAGATAAATTATTTTTCCACTGAAATTGTAGAAAGATCCAGCTGTGCGCGGTGGAGTTTAATGGGTCATCGGCACAAATAAATAGGTTTAATGGGTCATCGGTACAAATAAGTAGGTTTAATGGGTCATCGGCAGAAATAAATAGGTTTAATGGGTCATCGGTACAAATAAATTGGTTTAATGGGTCATCGGTACAAATAAATTAGGTTTAAAATGGGGGTCATCGGCACAAATAAATTGGTTTAATGGGTCATCGGTACAAATAAATCGGTTTAATCGGTACAAATAAATCGGTTTAATGGGTCACCGGCACGAATAAATAGGTTTAATGGGTTATCGGTACAAATAAATAGGTTTAATGGGTCATCGGTACAAATAAGTAGGTTTAATGGGTCATCGGCAGAAATAAATAGGTTTAATGGGTCATCGGTACAAATAAATTGGTTTAATGGGTCATCGGTACAAATAAATAGGTTTAATGGGTCATCGGCACAAATAAATAGGTTTAATGGGTCATCGGCACAAATAAATAGGTTTAATGGGTCATCGGTACAAATAAATCGGTTTAATGGGTCACCGGCACGAATAAAAAGGTTTAATGGGTTATCGGTACAAATAAATAGGTTTAATGGGTCATCGGCACAAATAAATAGGTTTAATGGGTCATCGACTGGGGAGGTAGACAAACCTGACCCCGTGTATACGGGTCTACAGGCAATTTTTGCCTGATTCTACGAGCTCGGAACGCCCCAAGTTAAGAAGTGGCCTTGTGTCATATCCTGCCTTGTGGGAAGGTTGGTTAAATACCGGGGACAGTGAAGTACATTTATTTTAACACTGCATAAGATTATTTAACTCTTATTACATATCCGGGTGGCGTAACAGGGGTCGACAGGGAAATTAGAATCAACCGCGTTCAAACTGCGTTCTCCTATTTTTTTAGCTACAGTTTGGCAGTAGCGTACGCCATAAGCAAAAAAAAAAAAAAAAAAAAAAAAAAAAAAAAAGAAGGATGGTTTGACTTAGTGACAGTGGATTGGCTGTTCCACTGATGTTACTTCCGGTGAAAAGTGGGATTAACTTCGTGACAATAACGGTAACATTAACCAGTGTCATTTTAACATAAAAATCGCAAACTACCGCAAATATCTAAAAGTGAATCGTTGGGGAAGACAAGGTTAAATGCCAATGATAGAAGCCACTATAAACAGAGTTACCAGCGTCTCGCTGCGGCGACAGATCGGTCTGGAACTTGTGCCACTTCCAATGCAAATTAACGTCTCCTTCAAGCAAATTGCCGCCATTTTTTAATTGGATTTACACACCAACAACTAGGGATTCTTTTCTTTATTCTTTAGTCGGTTGACGGCCACATAGCGCTGAAGAGTCTGTCGCTCCAGAGATTAAACAAACATATATAAACATCCATCGTTTCTACTCACTTGTCGTACAAAGCATCAGCATTTCCAGACATGAGACGAATAAAAGTGAACTAGGAAGATTTAAAGAAACCAATTAGGCGAAATGTTATGCCGTGTATTTATAGCCTGCAATCTCTTCAAGTCAAACGCATTACTGTTGACATTTTAACTTCGAAATGATCTATTTGAATAACGTTATAGTTTTAATTGCTTACAGCTGTTTCTTAGACTCAGAATTCATTTATATAGCTTCGGAAAACCCATATTGGATACATTCCAAATTAGACAGCGCTTTAATCTCTAAAGCTGAAAAGTTATCAAATCTGTGATGTCGATGCTAACAGTAAATTCTCAATGTGTTTAACGCCGTCAATTACATGAAGGTTTAAGTTATTAATGCCAATTTTTTCCAATTGTTGGGGTGGTTAGCATATAAATGTTCTAAAATACAATTACTGGATAATCTTTCACTTGCAATCAATTAAACAAAATGATCTTAATTATGGCAGAAAGCTGAAAAAGAAAAACAGGCGTGATTGATTTTTGCATTATCTGTGCAATAATACACAAAGGTTGGCAGGTCAGCTTGTGAGATGTGTAGCAATTATATACTAAAATTACAATAATCTAGGCTAGTTGCAACTGCCTCACCTAAAAAAGTAACGACACTTCTGGAATGTGACTTTTTAAATCACAGCTGAAATGGTAATAACACGCCGACATCTTACGACAACGGAATATATACCCATGACCACCGTGATATAACATAAAAGTAATTAAATAAATGATGAATTCACTCTTGAACGTGCAATTCAAAGATAGCAATAGCCACACAAACGGAGAAACAGAATCTGAGCAATAATTTGTATAATTAACGAATAAAGAGAAAAGAATCACAATCGATGGAGGATCAGGAAGCAAGAAGATGAATGGACTCACGACACTTCACTGAATGTTGATTCAACTCGGCTTCACGTGTCCCTTCGCCGAAGGTTTAATAAGTGAGATCATTCAACTCGGATTCACGTGTCCCTTCGCCGAAGCTTTAAAAAGTGTGATTATTAAACACGGCTTCACGTGTCCCTTCGCCGAAGGTTTAACAAGTGAGATCAATCAACTCGGCTTCACGTGTCTCTTCACCGAAGGTTTAACAAGTGAGATCATTCAACTCGGCTTCACGTGTCCCTTCGTCGAAGCTTTAACAAGTGAGATCATTCAACTCGGCTTCACGTGTCCCTTCACCGAAGGTTTAACAAGTGAGATCATTCAACTCGGCTTCACGTGTCCCTTCGTCGAAGCTTTAACAAGTGAGATCATTCAACTCGGCTTCACGTGTCCCTTCACCGAAGGTTTAACAAGTGAGATCAATCAACTCGGCTTCACGTATTCCTTCGCCGAAGACTTAACGTGTGAGATCATTCAACTCGAAGCTTTAACAAGTGAGCATTCAACTCGCCTTTACGTCCCCCTTGCCGAAGCTTTAACAAGTGACATCATTCAACTCGGCTTGCTGTGTCCCTACGCCTTATGTTTAACTGGTTCAATGATCCAACTCAGAGTTCCATGTACCTTCGTCGAATGTTTAACCAGTAAGAAGATTCCTCTCAGCTTCCTTGCGTCCCTTTGACGAATGTTTAAATAGTTCAATCCTCGGACACCGAATCTCGAGTCCCTTTGCCTAATGTTTAACCAAGGAGATGAATCAACTCGACTCATATATATATATATATATATATATATATATATATATATATATATATATATATATATATTGTATATTTAGGCAGCAATATTGCATTGTATATTTAGGTATGCATGTTTCATTAAAAACGACAGACAAGGTACTACGGTTGAGCTTTTTATTTAATTTTTCTTGTGTTCTGACAAGAGCTTTCTTTTCTGGACAAAGGATGTGTAAGAACTGTCCGAATGTTTTATATTTCCGAGCGCTTTCGGCTATACCTTTAGCCATTATCAAGGAAGATTCAATTATCAGCTTAGTTGAGTGTGAGCGTTCTGTGTATGTATCAGTGTGTGGTAGGGATGTTTTTAATTTCCGAATACGGTTAGCACATTGTGGCTTTGTTCATAGTTAATATTGTTAAGAGTTGGCTTTTTCTTTTTTATTATTAGAGCTTCCATATTTTTTAGTCTTTTTTTACAGGTGGATGCAGTTAATATATTTGTGTTTTCTACTAGTATGTTCCTAATGATGTCGGGTAAATCTGAGTGTGTGTTTAAATGGGTTCTAATGGAGCTGTGATCAGATAGGTGTAACGTAAGACGTCTGGATAAACATGTGGTTGTGTAACCGATGTAATTATTTATGAGAAATTTGTCCAGAAAATAAAGCTCTTGTCAGAACACAAGAAAAATTAAATAAAAAGCTCAACCGTAGTACCTTGTCTGTCATTTTTAATGAAACATTCATATATATATATATATATATATATATATATATATAGTCTTAAGGTGTGCTATATTTATGGGATAAAGTGCTCAATATCAGAGATAGATTTGTGTAAATATAAAAGTGAACATAGGCCTGACGATTTACATATAGCATGAAAAAGACTGTCGCCTCTATATCTTGACTTCTATGTTCACTTTATATATATATATATATATATATATATATATATATATATATATATATATATATTTATTTTAGGATATTACATTAAAAACATATAAAAACGCCACACAAATGCAATTGGATTCTATTCCTTCTCATTTTACACACACACACACACATATATATATATATATATATTTACAACGATAATGTAATGTTTAATGTTGTATGACACAGTGTGGATCGAACCCACTACTAATCGTCAACCATTACCTCACATCGAGTTTTATACGTGCATATAGAGTGTGACAATAAAGTCACCATACAGTTACTTACAATAACAAAGAAGATAAAGTAATTAATCAACAGTACACAAATCTATTATTAAAATGATTCTGGTCAATTCTGTTTAATAACAATACACATCTATGGTAAATAATAGTAAATTATTACCGATACTTTTCGAACCACCTGCTTCAATGCTTTGCTTTTTTTTTATTATAAGTAAATGTATAATGACTTTATTGTCACCCTTTATATATATACTGTATAATTTCTAAATAATGGAATTATTCTTAACCGGATATTAATTATTATTACGTCTGTAAAGATGGAGTATACGTTCCTTAAAAGGGAAAACTTGTACCTTGCTGGTCTGTGACGTTCTCAGTGAACGAGCGGTTTAAAGTAAGCCAGATCAAACCGTGTTTTGCACTCCAAAGGGAGACACACGTTTGAACCCTGTCGAAGAGCACGTTTTCGTTATTAAAATTTCTCGCAAGACGATAGACGATACCGCAAGACGATAGACGTAATATGCACTATTTAGTATAAGAACGAGGAGTCTATTTCAAACACGGGTATCCAGTAAAAAAAAAAGAACAATAACACGTTAAATAACAGAAATAGACAGTATATTTTGTTGTAACCTAGCGGGGGTTACTAAATGAGGAATAACCAAAACAGGTAGGAAATGAAAAGGTAATCTTTATAACATCAAAAAAAGTGCAATACTCGCCAGCGGCGTGAAGTAGGTAAACCACTGCCAGTGGTGGACTACGTAGACACCATATTACTCGCGCCCCCCTTACAATAGTATCTGTTGTGGATTCCGAGATGAAATGACAAACGCAAGAATTAAAGATATGAAATAAAATGTATTTACACAATAATACAAATGGTAATACTGTTAGTAAATCCAGGAACGTGGTTAGTAGCAATAATATATAGATATATACAGTCTCGAAGTAGGACTTCCTTAGAGTCTACGTGCTTGTAACTGACTTCTACAAGCGGTTACCTCGCACTATTACTCTACCTCCAACTCAATCACAATCTCAGTCTTCTATCCCAATCTCTGACTGTCTAACTCTTGGTATTTAACGGCAGCAGTCCAAATAAAACTTTGGTCGAGTCCACTTATATGAAAAAGGGGAGGACCCCATAACAGTATCCAACGTATTTATGAAGATTGGGACATACACATTAGTGTTCTTAGGTATGGTATATAACAATAATATTTTTATATACCAACGGAGGAATCTAAGATCGAGGTAAAATGAATTGTAAGATCTCGTCAGCTAGTTTACTTTCGCGAAACGGCCAACCTACGTTTCGCAACAGCAACAGAACCGTCATATAGCCTGATGGGCTATACCAGTTTAGCTACAGAGGAAGTGTCTAGTTAGCGAGGTTAAATTATTATTTTTGAATAACCTTACTAACCAGACGCTTCATCTGTAGCTAAATGGTATAGCACGTCAGGTTATATGACGGTTCTGTGTAAGATACAGGTTCGATTCCTGTCGGAGGACACATATTTTCTATGACATTTCTCGGACATTCAGGCCGGTAAATGCTGTTCATACCGTGTATTATAAACAGGGAATATACTTAAATATTTGTATCTATAAAAATAACATATAAACTAAAAAGTATATTAATGTTTGGCTTAGTCCATTTCATAATATATATATATATAGAGAGAGAGAGAGTCATCCACAGAGAGATTGTTTCGCTGTATCATAGCTCATCAATGTGGCTAGACGTCCAGTTGCCTCTAGCTAGGATCGAAACACGGCTGAATTGGTGTCAATCGGAGATTTTACCCCTAAGCCGTGGGCACACGTCAGGGAAAAGGTGAATTTTTAAGCGCATTTATTTTTAGATAAACACACAGTGACCGAGAGGACTCGATTCGCTTCAAGAGTCTTGCACTATCAGTCGTTATAGTCACTGTTTACAAACTCACATTTCCTTCCCCAGAGAGCTCAACCGAAATATTTTTTTCAGGAGCATCTATCTATCTATCTATCTATATATATATATATATATATATATATATAAAACATAAGATGTCAGTCTCTAGTGTGTGTGTATGCTGTTTATGCAGGTCCACATTTCTGAAATGATTTCGATAAAATTATAAATACCTGTTCCAAATTTATTGATTTAGGTCAAGAGAAGCTTTTTAATCTCCTATACCTCGGGGTTTGGCAGAAAAATCTATAAAATTGACGGTAAGTACGACGTCATGCAAAAACCAAGGCAAAGTTAGACGCGAACAAAGTTTTTTATGGGATGAATCGATATTCTTTGTACTTAATGAAATAAAATAGCTCATGTTACAAGGTTAATGTAGAGTGCTTGATAGTTTTCCTGCGACATTGGCTTTACACAAAAAATTGCAAAACTCTGTGAAAAACGGCGAAGGGACACGTGAAGCCGAGTTGAATGATCTCCCTTGTTAAACCTTCGGCAAAAGGACACGTGAAGCCGAGTTGAAGGATCTCACTTGTAAAACCTTCGGCGAGGGGCACGTGAAGCCGAGTTGAATATTCACTTGTTAAAGCTTCGGCGAAGGGATACGTGAAGCCGAGTTGAATGATCTCACTTTTTAAACCTTCGGCGAAGGGACACGTGAAACCGAGTTTTTCGTTCTATCTAAATTAAAAACTTGAATAACTTTCTGATTTTATTCGATTTTCTTCAAATATGTCGCGAAAAATTGCCATCATGCAAGAAATAAGAGTATGGTTTTATTCCTGCTCAATTTCATGCGTATAACGAAAAACCACGAAACTTGTTCAAAAAGCACTTTTTTCGGTCATAACTCCATGATTTTTGATGCGATGCTTTCCAAATTTGCCATGTAAATTTCATATGACATACAAATTCTCTTACATTAGTGGTTACTTTAGATTATTTCAGTTAAATGGACGAAATGTGCGACAAACTAGGTCAAAAATGGGCTTTTGCCATTTAGCCAATAGTGTTTTCATATTATTCCATCCTAAACTAGCATGCGAACAGCCCGTAATGCAAAGATTCTCTGAGAAGGATTATTGAAGTGTTAAAAGGGAAATATTTCCGAAGAAACTCTTATTAACCCCAGATTCACAGTAAACGTGCGATAAAGGAGGGCGCGACTTCATTCGTTTGCACTTGCAGTTGAATCAAGTTCTGACGCTTCATCCCTGTTTTTGTTTGATTATTAGATGTGTGAACAATGCCATACTATTTGAAAGCTATTACAGACATAGGAAATTTACTGAATATCTAAAACATTGAAACAATTTAACTCCGAGCAACGACCACACATGAAAATTTTATCGATGGAATTAATTTATTAAGAACAATCAAACACATGCGAAAGACATCGTAAAAAAGATTAAGGGGAAGTAGTTTAATATACCAACGGATGATGCATGCAAGCGGGGTAAGCAGGAAGACATTTCTAGACAGGGGCTGCGGGTATACAGATGGGTGCGGCTAAACAATTGCAGCCATGTACATCCGGGCAACGCCGGGTATCTCGGCTAATATATATATATATATATATATATATATATATATATTCCAGGTTGAATTTTTTTTTTTTTTTGCCATTTTAGACATTGGCTGGATGATCTACCCTCACCACTGTGCAAGTTTGGTTTGCTTGTCAAATTGTACTCGTCCGGTGGTATATAAGGTAATCATCTGATTACTACAAGCTACTGGCTACCTGAAAATCATGTAGATAGGCAGCTGGGGCTGGCCATGTGCTAAGCTCTTAACTGTTGTCGAACTCTCTGCCCGAAGGCAGAGAGGAACGCGGACGAGGCTATGCCTAAGGGCAGAGTCTCGTACGGGGAGGTAGACAGTCCCGACCCCGTTTATGCTGGGTCTACGGGGAGATTTTGGCCGAGCCTGCGGATTGCCCCACATTAAATTCGGTCTTGTACCACATCCTACCTCGTGGAGAGGTCGATAAATATTACTGGCTACCTGCAGACTGTGGGTAACTAATGAAATTGAAAGTAGTGGCCAGTCATTGCCTACCTTGTTATTAAATTATTATTCAAATGCTCTGTCATTTTTATGGCATGGGGCACTTGGAATTATATATATATATATATATATATATATATATATAATGGAATTCGTCGACGACGACATCTGTTTCATCAAAGGTGAAGAATGAGACTTGGAGAAATCCCTGGTTGATGGCATTATGTTGACGTCGATGGTACACACACTGAGTTGACCTGATGGCACACACACTAAGCGACCATAACGTTGTTACCGGTCTTGAGTTCGGCTAGTTTCAAACCTTTCAATGGCCTGACGGCCTAGAGCCCTTCAACTGTTGTGACTGACTTCCAGTGCTACAGGATTAATACCGCACTGTTTTAGCATTACTTTCAAGTTGTCTTTCAAACTTTTTTTTTGTTCTGTCCGCCTACATAGCACCGGCCTTCCGAGGGTACCCTGTAGAGGATTCTCTTTGGGAGACGGTTTTCGGGCATCCTGAAAACACGACCTCAATGTTTCTGCTGCTGGTGGAGTGGAGATTATAAGGCAGAAGATAACAACTAACATTGCATTTAAATCTTTGAAGATCAAACTTGACTACAAAGCAAGATGCCTAAGGAGAGTTTCACAAGTGAGAAGTGCGAGAAAAAAACTGTTAGCATTGAACTTACGGTTACATCTAGACAATTGAACTGTAAATTCATGAGATCTTGTTGCTAATCCAGTACTGAGTTTGAATTCGTAAAGTATAATTATCGTAGGGAAGAGCGATATTTATTTGTATTTACAAAATATGACACAAGGCTAAAATGGGGAATGAGGAAAAGGGTGGTCTTCATCTGTCTTAATTTATACTGAGCTAGTCACAAACACTGATCCAAACATGCCACAATACACCAAAACAACGCATTCTTACTTATCTTTCTTACTACAGTCACCATAATACCTCATTGTCTCTATGAAAATCCTAACTAATCATTATATGTACAATTCATTGTCTGTGGGAGATGGAATAAAACAACAATTAGCATTGGGAAGAGCTCATCCGAACAATTACCATGAAAGTATTTATAGAAAAGACACAGAGAAGCAACGCAGTGAGAAATGTCTGAAGCCGAGATGCCAGTTCAGAACCAATAATAGTGCATATTCGTCTTTGGACTTTATCAAAAATGTCTAAACATATAGCAGAAGTACCTGAGCATGTGTGGCATGAATATTCGAGGCTCAAAGATACGTAAGATAGATTCAAGAAAGACAAATTGTCTAGCACAACACAGTGAATCAACTTTATTTGAAGCAGACCTCGCAATGGATACAATAGAGTGTCTTTGGTCCAAATTTAGTCCTTTGGCGGTGGGACTGGAGTGACCTCTTCAGAGCGCAAACATGGGCAATGGTATACGAAGAGTGCGCGCTACTCAAACAACATAGACTCTCTCTCTCTCTCTCTCTCTCTCTGCCCAACCGACAAGAAGAAAAAGTTATACTCAGTATTACATTTTGGCTCGGCTTGGCTTGGCTGCAGAAGTTACCAGAAGATTTATCAGTATTGACAGCTAAACACCTTCGGGGCTCCACTCCCGGAATTTCCGTCTGGATTTATTCCCATCGCTTTTTCCGTGCGGGAATATAACCACAAGGAAGCGGAGTATCAAAATCGAGGTATTCCTTCCGCTAGATTAACTACTTTTCCAACATGGCTACCTCGATATACACGAAGTAGCTGGTCATGAGGCGACAGTGGTCCGCTTTCGCCCCTTGGAGCTCGACTTACTTGTCAGAGGCTGTTTCAGATGCATTTCATGGAAGCATTTTTTTGAAAAGTGGTTGCTTGTCCCGACGAACACCCGAAGCTATGACAAACATTCGACATATATAATATATCGTATATAAACATTACATAATAATGTGTTTCAGAAGCTTAAAAACATTAACAGTTTACACACACACACACACACACACATATATATATATATATATATATATATATATATATATATATATATATATATATATATTTATAAATTAATTGATTTAAAATATGGTTTTTTAATTTATAATATTAATGCTCTGTAAATTTACATTGAGCACTATTTTGTAAAAATAAAATATCTATAAGAACACCGGATTATATATCTTTTGTTCATTCTATTTATATATATATATATATATATATATATATATATATATATATATATATATATATATTATTACAAATAAATATAATGATCATAATATATTTAATAAATGTAACAAAAAAGTAATGATAATTTTAATTAGGGTAAATTCTTTTTGCGGTTAAACTTAAGTTTTTAGATCTTCGAAATCTCTTGAGTTCAGAACGCCAAACCAAATTATATATACATGTATACATCATATATACATACACACACACAAATATATATATATATATAGAGAGAGAGAGAGATAGAGAGAGAGTGAGAGATGTACAGACATAGATAGATAGATAGATAGATAGATAGATAGATAGATAGATAGATAGATAGACATAAAAATGATTACTTGTGTTATCATAATGGCGGGAGGCTTATAATAATTTAAGGATGTCTTAGTCAAAAATCGACTTATACCCGAAGATATATTTTGTATTAAACGTTTAATATTATTAATATTGTATTAAATAAGAATATTCTTGTATTTCCAGTTCATTAATTCTATATATTTCAGAGATATACGTTTTGATGAGACCACTCTAGAAGAATGAATGAATGCGAATAATTGGAAAGATGCTTCCATCAATTCGTTTTTCTAATTAAATGAGGAACATAACAGTAATTTCCATGATGCTTTAGTTATTAACTTGCTAATGGCGACCAAAACAATAGGAAATTATAATGATGTGAGGTTATTGATCTTCGTGTCTTCCTAGAAAATTACATCGAGGACACAGACACAAACGGATGAACCAAGTTGAAGAAAGCTAAGCAAACAGATTTTTTTACTTTCCAGAACTTAAAGATTTCTCTTCTTATACAATATATTATTCTATTCTCACCTTTGTTGGTTTGCGCATAATATTTTAGCCAGCCAGCGTATTCTTTGATTTTTCTGACAGGTTAGGTTCGTTAATTTGGCGATATAGGTTTGGTTTCCAGTAGATAAAACGGGTAAACTTAGTGCCTGCTTATAGTAGAGTAAAAAAAAGCAAACATTAGTCCTGTTTACATGAGAGTAGAAAAATAGGTGGACAAAAGTATGGTTTACACGAGAGACAGAAACGTAGACATAGATCCGGTTTACACGAGAGTTATTAAGATAGACTTAGGTCCGGTTTACACGAGAGTCAAAAAGGTAGACATAGGTCCAGTTTACACAAGACTCAAAAAAGTAAGCATAAGTCCAATTTTCACGAGAATCAAAAAGGTAGACATAGGTCCAGTTTACACGAGAATAAAAAAGTTAGACATGGGTCCGGTTTACACGAGAGTTATTAAGGTAGACTTAGGTTGGTTTTACACGAGAGTTATTAAGGTAGACATAGGTCCAGTTTACACGAGAATCAAAAAGGTAGACATAGGTCCAGTTTACACAAGAATCAAAAACGTAGACATAGGTCCGGTTTACACGAGAGTCAAAAAGGTAGACATAGGTCCAGTTTACACGAGAGTCAAAAAGGTAGACATAGGTCCGGTTTACACGGGAGTCGAAAAGGTGGGCATATGACCGGTATATACGAATTAAAAACATAGCTAAGATTTACACTAAATTACAAATATATATATATATATATATATAATTATTTATTTAAAATTATAACATAAACGTTATAAAATCACTACAAAAAATAGCCATTTTGTTGAAAAAAATGTCTATTTTGTAGTGATTTTATAACATTTATGTTATAATTTTAAATAAATAATTATATTTTCTCTACTCTGTATTGAGCACTCTTTGAAGAATAGTAATTGTTGGTTATTGGAATTTATTCCGTATACACAATTCTCTCTCTCTATATATCTATATATGTATATATATATATATATATATATATATATATATAACGTCATGCACAGACAGACTGTTTCGCTGTTTTGACAGCTCATCAGTTGTCTGGTTAGACGTTATTTATTTTTAGACACATGAAATTGACCGACAGTGACTCAATTCGCATCTGCGAAAATCTCGCTATATAGCTATAATAGTCACTGTTTACCAACCCACACCTCGTCCCCAGAGAGCTCAACTGAAATTGATATTTCAGGAGCCAATATAACGTCATCCACAGACAGACTGTTTCGCTGTTTCACAGCTCATCAGTGTGGCTAGACATCCGGTTGCCTCTAGCTAGGATCGAAACCCGACTGAATTGGTGTCAGTCGGAGATTCTAACCATTAAGCCGGATTGGATCAGATAAAGTGGATTTTTTAGCGTATTTATTTTTAGAAACACGCCCAGTGACCGACAGTGACTCAATTCGCATCTGCGAAGAGTATGGTCGGATTCACCCTAACGTCTAAACATAGAAATAGGTTCATTTTAAACCAGAATCAAACAGGTCGACATACATCCTTTTTACACAAGTATCAAAATAGTAGATACTCTAGCGGAGGTACGGTGTAGTAATGGATGATGAATTGGCATGACGAGTTCGAATCCCAGTCCAGTCCATTACATTTGCTTACGTTCACTTGGGAAATCTATGAACCCATCTCTTATGGTCTTCTCAATGAACAGCTGTTTTGTGGAAACGACTTCCCAGATCTCCAAAATATCCACAAAACATATCCACAAAAACTGTATCTCTTAACTCTTACTCCATAACTATCTATATCGAGGGACTCATGGGAATTATGAACGTTATTGTAAAAGAAATATTTATTTTGAACGGGTTCTATCTTATTTTTCAAACACGAATCTTCATTCGGGTTCAACGAAGTGCGTGACAGACCGTGTTTAATGACATATAAAATGTAATTTACAAACAATTATATTTGAATTAGACGAGCCGGACAAACATATTAGAGAATCGATAAAAAAAAAGCTTTTCAGATGTTACTTGTGTGCTGAATATGGAAATGTCTATCCAATTAGTGGAACTTATTCATTCTCCGAGTATGACTTCTTAAAAAACAGCAAACAGGGTGCGATGGATAAATTGTCGTCTAAATTACGCACACGCACGCACACACACACACACACAAATGAAAAATATCATCTCATTGTAACAGATATATTTACATAAATGACGCAAATATATCTTTGAATAATAAAGAGTCAATATATTCATTAAAATTGCCATTGGCTTCTACCACGGCCTCCAGCCGACTTCGGTATCTCCTGCATCTCTTCTAGACGGTCTCCTTGTTTAAGTTGGTGAAGGCTGCCATAATTCTTGCCTTCAATTCATCTTTGGTGTTACAAGGAGTTTTGTTGGATTTATTATTGGTTTCATCTCCACCCCCTATCTCATTCTTCATTATTAGAATTTTTGTATATATATATATATATATATATATATATATATTATCATTAAATTGTTAAGGCATGGGGGCGCGTTTTTTAGGTTTCCTCTTGAGAGGATGCGGTATTATGGTGGATGGAGGATCGAGTGGTGAAAGACGAATTCTTATGGTGAATGCGGAAACTGTAATGTGTGAATGGGTCGTGAATCAGATTAGCTAGGTATAAGATAGTCAGTTATGACCAGCCAAAACATCTCCCCATTTTGGCCTTGTGCCACACTTGTATTTTATATACAATAAATATCCTGCACCTTACACACAATAATCAAGTCAGTGTGGGGAGTTAGTTGGCAAGATGTAAGGGGTGATATAGGCGCAAAAATTGTTTAACAGCCATAACTGGGTCCTCCTGCTCGTGTGGCATGGTGCAGAGTTCTGTCGCCAGACATAGGGTCTTCCAACAGTCACCCTCTTGCCTCAGGGCAGCACTACCTTCTACAAAGCACTTCATGTAGGCCACAATGTTGAGTCTGACGACATCGCCATTACTAGTGATCACTCCAAACACCATGATGTTGATTGGATATATCATCCAGCCCTTTCTGAATGCTCTAAAATGATTCACACACAAACACTCTGAAATGTCCGTATTGGAGCTTCCGGTGTGAATGCCAAGCAGTACAGGAGGCCGTTTCCTCTGTCCTTCTTCAGGCGATATACGTTCGAATTTCGAACTGAAACCTTTATTTAGGCCACGGGGGTAGAAATTCTAAGGTATATCACCTGAAGAAGGCCGGAGCGTTCAACGGCTGAAATGTTGTGAATATGGCGATAAAGATGAGGACAACAACCCGAATGATGTAAATAGTTTAAAGATTATTTGAATAAATATATGAGTTTCCGGACATAAAATTACTCTTGTAAATAATTAGTTTTTAATTCACTAATTAACAAAAACAAACACTTCATAAAGTCTTAACAACAATGATGAGGACAACAGTTCGAATAATGTAAGTAGTATAAATAGTTACAATACCTCATCTCGTAAATATAGATATCAAATTATATTGTCTATAGTTCATTGATACTTTAATAAAATTATGAATAGAAATCTTGTTTTCATAGTTATTTATAAAATGGTAAATAATTAATATTGCAATGTAGCTGATTTACATACTTTTATAATTTTGTAATCTCTATATAAATAGGCCGACTTTGCATTTCCCAACTCCCATCGATAGTGGAAATAATCGATTTTTTCATGCTTCTACGGCAATTTTCATGTAGTTTGCGGCCATTTTCTACTGGCCAGAGTGAGAACCTATAGCTGGCTGCCACGAATAGGCAGGAAGATTCTATTGGCCAGCGTGAGAGCCAACACCTGACTGACACGAATATTAACTAGCATGCTAGCATGCAAAAAAAATTGATAGCTGCATTCGTCACAAGTGGGAAAAATTTAAATCCGCATGGCACTTTACTCCAATTGGTTCATTCGCTTGCTTAAACTCAACGTTGATTCCGATTCCGCAGAACTGGGTTGGGTGTGAAAAAGTATTTGTTGTTAACATTCTTTTTCATTCGGTTTTTCCAGTTACGATTCTTTTTTTAAAGCTGATCGTTTTGTGTTCATTTTGTTTAGTTCTTTTTTCGTAACATATTTAATGTTTAGTATAGAGCTTAGAAAAAATTCGCAGTGTGAGATAGGCAAGAAGTAAGGCATGTAGCAACATCAGCACGGCAAAGGGCACTCCTTTAAAGGCAAGGAAGGGCAAAAATATTTTAAGTCAAGTGATAGCGATTGCTGTATGGGACGTACGATTTTTGAATCAAGCACGGGCAACGCCGGGCCATGTTGCTAGTTATGAATAGAAATCTTGTTTTCATAGTTATTTATAAAATGGCAAATAATAAATATGGCAATGTAGTTGATTTACATACTTTTATAATTTTGTAATCTAAAGACAGATGAACATCTCGAAAGCGTTTGACAGGATTTAGCATACGGGTCTTTTTCACATGTTTCAAAAGTTATGGTGCCTCTGGACAAAGTTTTGAACTCATTCAGTCTTTCTTAAGAAATTGCAAAATGAAAGTTATCTGGAACGGCCACTCTTCTAGATCGTTTTCTGCTAAAGCAGGTGTTTCCCAGGGCTATATTCTAGGACTTATTTTATTCATAATTTTCAACAACGAAAAAAAATATAATCAGTTTTCAAGTTGATATCTATGCTGGTGATATAAGCATTTAATCCAGCCGTGATAGTAAGTTTGTTCAGTTCGATAAGATCAAATTGGCAGTTGATCTCAAGAATGAACTACGGTCTGTTGTTAACTGGGGCAAGGAATTTTTGTTAGTTTTTTAGCCTCAAAATTAAAAACCTCTCTTTATCAACTGCCTGAAAGACCCCTTCCTGTCACCCATCAGCAGGCTTGATGCTAAATTCCAACAGAGGGATTCGTTGTGACTTTTCAAGCTTACATTCTCGGCTGAAATGAAGTGGAAACATTATATTGAATTCATTGCTAGGTTAGCGGCTCAAAAAGTACAGTTTTTCTCACCTGCGTCTATCTCACATATCTATGTGTCTACCTTTCGACCAAGCCCTAAATATTTCTGCCACATATCCTGTTGTATATCTAGAGATTTATGATAAAACCCAAAGAAGAATCAGCAATATTATTGACCCTGACCTGGCATCTCGGCTTCAGTCATTTTCCTACCGCCGTAATGTAGGTTGTTAACCATATTCACCATAGTCTATGAATATAGAATACAGCGCAGTACGTAATCTGTGTAATTGAAAAAAACGTTAAAGATTACCACTCACGAGTCAGACACTCTACTGAATCTGACTATATCGCCAATACCACCAGCAGTTGTTCCGTAATTCTTCAGTCTTCGATATCAAAAGCTGCTAGGGATATTTAGCCACCCCTCCACGAGGGTTACATGTGGCACAAGGCCGGGATTAACGTGGGATCTCCGAGCCCGTAGGCTCGGCCAAAAATATTCCCTATTCGAACGCGTTTAAACGGGTTCAGGTGCAGTCAACCTCCCCGAACGAGACTCTGCCCTTCGGCGGAGCCTCGTCCGGATTATCAAAGGTTGGCAGTGCATATTCGGGAAAAACATGGCCGCCTTTATACACGTCGCATTGAATATTTTGAGCTTTCTGATTGGTTAACCCTTCTATTGGAGTCAGCTCATATTGGCTGGCTCATTAGTACCCAAAAATTCCAACATAGGTATTCTTTACCTTTTTTAAAGGACGTTCTAATAACGTGGACCGATTTTAAATGTGAACTAAGTTTAAGCGTCTAATGATATTTCTTTCCTTTTTCTTTCAGATTTGATGGACATTTGGGCGATATTTTTCAAACATAATTGCCATGACTTAAATAACATAATCCAATAGAGAAATAAATTTTCACCATTAAAACTGATTTATTTACTGCTGACTTTGATCCGTCTTAATGAAACACCCTTATATATAATCCGTCTTAATGAAACACCCTTTATAAATACTTTCATGATACTTGATTGGATTAACTCTTCGCTATGATACTTAGACTTTATGTATTTATGCGCAGTACTAGATTGGCGTCAGGGTCTCATCAATTCACAGTTGGATTCTCTAGATGTAACCGTAGGTTCTATGTTGATAGTTTCTTCTATCGCACTTCTCACTTGTGGAACTTTCTTTCGGCTCCATACAATTCAAGCTTGAATCTTCAAAAATGTAAATGTTATGCCAGTTGTTATCTACTCTCTTGATTACTCCTCTGTTTTTCTTGTTCCTTAATAATATTCCCCCGCCCCCGCGTTTTATTTTTCTTTCACACTGAGTAACCCCTTGTGTTTTAATGTCTCTACTGCCTTGTATTGGGTAATATGATTAAAACAATGTATGCATGTAGTTTGCTGTTAGTACATGTTCTCGACTATTCGAATATCCTTCTATTGAATATTCAATATTCAATATTCTATATTCAATATTCTATTGAATATCCTTCCCAAATATGTCAATATTAACCTATTCTTTTCTTTTTAGTTTTAGATGTATTGTATGATATCAGCCAGACTTTTCATCATTGAGCTGTGAGAGTTAGATCAGAGCAAAGATCAGCCGCCAGGCTCTGGTCATCATGATATCTTTTATTTATTATTTATTATTTGTTTATTTTCCGTTTTTTTTCTAAATGTCCCTATGGTACATTTAATGCTGAAATTTAATTTTCTTGTGAGCATTAAAAATTTCTTTAAAAAAATGTATTGCTGGTAATTTATTTTTCCTCACAGAAATGTATTGTTGGTAATTTTTATTTTATTTTTACAAGTTTTTTTTTATCAAAAATATTATTGGTATTTTTTCTGTTTTTTTTTTAATATAAAATTGTGTATACTTTCATAGAATCTTGATTCCAGTTCGGGGTTTAACCATTTGTCCATAGTTACAATTATAAAGAAGGTGCTACCATATAAAATAAACAACAGCAATTAAGAGGTCGTTACACGCTTCTTAAAACTTCCCGATCAGAGCCCTTGCTGTCGGATGTAATTTATCGTCTTGCCCAGAACGGCAAGATATATGTAGGTGCACCCAGACGCTGTGCTGCCATCTGCATATATATTTGAATATATTTATATATACTTTTAAAGTAATCGTGTTTAAACCCTAATTAAATTTTGGAGATCCCACAGAGTATTGAAACTATTTATTTGTTTTTCTTTTGTAGGATGGGTCGGTTTTATCAGAGGGTGCTATTCTCCTGGTATGTTGCCCGGTGTCAACGACTCCGCTGGATGCCGTTACTGGAGAGGAGCCAACAACCTCACGGCCCTTTACTGTTTCTGCACCAAAGACTACTGCAACAGCGCTCCGCCATTACACGGCCTGACGAGATTTGGTTGGCTGTTTTATTTTGCGCATGCGTCTGGACTCTTTTTCATCGTTCAATGGATCATTTCAGCTTGCTTGAGCTGTTAAAAAAAAACGAAAAAAAAAAACATGTTCACAGAATTGTCAATAGCTGTTAATGAAAAATTATTCCAAGATTTAAGTACTTTTTTTTTTTAATAAGAAAATTCAACGTTTGATTCGTCAGTGTCAGACATTTTTTTTTTTTATGAAATGGGGAGGTTTTAATTTTATTTATTTTTTCACTGTTTGATAAAAGTTTTTAACATTTATATAACGAAAATAATATATCTGAAAACGTAATATCAATCGTTTTTAAGCTAATATAGAAACAATAACTTATATTGCTTTTTTGGCATAGACCATTCGCGTAGCAGTAAAAAGATTTTTTAGCTCGTAACTTAGTATTAGAATCTGGAATAGCGATCACTTTATAGGCTCGGATTATTATTATTATAAAATTTGGTGGAAGTTTTCGATTTGAAAATTGTGTATGTTTATTTTTTGACATTGGAAATTAAAATAACCTTTCTTTTTTTTTTAATGATCATAATTTTTTAAATTCTGTTTAAACAAGAAAAAATAACAAAGGCAAGGATAAGAAATATATATTTTCCTAATGTAAAAGTAAAATGAATGTAGGCTTTAAAAAAAACTTTATTCAACTGAGAATACAAGGTTCGTATAGTGTCCTTTCATAGTCCTAGTAAAAAAAGAAATAGCTCTCTCAAAGAGGAGAATAACAAAATAAAAAGGAGACTATTCTTGATAATTCATAATAATCATATTATTTCAAAGAAATGAAATTAAAACAAAATAATAAGAAAAAAGAAAACTTAAACATTAAAAAGAAATAAAATTGGACATTAGAAAACGTATGCAAATAAAACATTAAAAAAATAAAAAAAAAATCAAATCAGAATTAAAGCTTCGTAAATAATTCACGAAAAATCGAGCATATCTTTCGTTTGCTTACCGTTTAATTTAAGCGAGAAACGAAATCAGACAAGATTTAGAAAGCGAATAGAATGAGTATTTAATGAAAGCTGAAGAGGCACGTCAAAGACTGGCACAGCTTCAACGATCTGCCAAAAAAAGGATATAGAAAATGAAGAAATATTTATTTAAACTCGTGTATAGTACGAAATTTTTATCATTAACATAAATCAAAAAAAAAAAATAAATATTGCACTATTAACTTTTTTTTTTTGAAGAAAATTTTGATGATGCGGTACGACCACATCACAATGAAATACTGGTTCTCGTACGATCACCGAAGTTAAGCAACGTCGATACTCGTCACTATCTAAATGGGTGACCGTTTGGGAATAACACTTGCTGTAAGTTTGGATGTGCGACTGGAGGGATGTATGACACCTCGGAATTGTTAATCGGAGAGCCTAGTTCCAATTCTCGTTGGGTTCGTTATATTCACTTACGTATAAATAGCCTGGGAAAAGGTATGAATCCACTTCTACTCCCCCAGCTATGGGTTAATTAGTAAGATTAGGTCAATATTGTCTCTCCCGACGAAAAAAGAATCTTACAGTCTAAAAACATTTTCTGGCTTTAAATAACCTGCAAAGGGTTGATAAACCGTAGAAAACATAACAAACAAACAAATTTCTTATTCTTATATGATTTGACCCTCAAGAGATATCATTCACTCTGTAATTAACCCACTGCTAATGTTTTGCACCTTTTAATCTTGACTTAAAAATTAAGAGGGCACACTATACATAGGTAATTTTTTTTTTTTTAAGTTTAAAAATCTGTTTAAATTTTCGCTGACTCGTTGAAATACGCAAGTAAAATTCAAGCAAAACATATCACGGGTCACACTATAAATTAAATCGACTTATACACGAGTATATACGGTAGTTTAAATGTTTTATTTTTAGGATATATATCTTTTTTTTTTTTTCTTTTCTTTTTTTCTTCATT
>CAHIKZ030001329.1:47500-67500 GCA_903632075.3 Acanthosepion pharaonis | reverse complement strand
TTTATATATATATATATATATATATATATATATATATATATATAAAACTGAAATAAATATGAAGGATATAATATAAAAATTATATATCTAAATAACAGTGAGTAAATAATTTGACAATACGAAAATCTGTTTGTGACGCGTTTCGTTCTGAATTGATTATGTTTTTGAAGAGGGTCTTTTTTTTAAAAATAAATATATAATATTTACTGAAATTAACTCGTATCTTTTGCCTCCGAGCTAATTATCTGAAAGTTGTTTACATGTCTGACTATATTATTCGAATTTGAATCATCATATTATGTTATTAAACTCTTTTGTTAAATGCCTTAAACAGTCTGCCAATTAAATGTCCGTATATTTATTCGTTTTTACGATCGTTGCACCAATTGCGTTAAGCCAATTATGAAGCACTTTTTTCCCCACATTTCTTTTATCGTTAATTAACTTAGCTAATATGCATAAGTTTAATTTGCGAATATCGGATGATGCTGTAACTTACTTCGAGTGTATAATGAGTGCGTAATTTGACCCATTAACAGTGCTGTTGTACGCTTAGCGATTTTTCAAAATGGATGGTTATTTATTATTAACGTTACCGCCAAAAGAACAATAGATCGTAGTAGCAGTAACAGCGTTAATTTTCAAAAGTTCCTGCGCGTAGAACAGCGTTGTTAATGGATAAATATATATCTTTTAGAAATGTTATAATTTATGCGTATGAAGAAGTCCTTTTACATGTATTTTATATACAGTATTCTTATAAGGGATGACACAAATTATATATATATATATATATATTATCTATAATATTATATATATATATAAAGCCTATATTTGTGTATATATGTGTATGTGTATCTGTGTGTGTGTGTGTGTGTGTGTGTGTGTGTGTGTGTGTGTGTGTGTGTGTGTGTGTGTGTGTATGTATATATATATTCACAATTGAATGGACCTTAACTTATATTTTTTATTTTCAAAGTAACTTATATTTGATGCATAAGTTGTCTAGGGAAAATTAAAACCTAAACATCCCTTATCAAAATTTTTCCGTAAGCTTAACAATTTAAAATACTAGGATTCTCTGTGCTGATAAGTGAAGTAAATTTTTTAATAGGTTATTCCAAAAGTCGCTTGAGAATGGAACGGAATTTTAAATTTAATTTTCTCATTAAATTTAAAATTTTAAAATCTGTTTTGAAACATAGTAATACCTTTTGTAACGATAGGACTATATTTTTTAAAATAAAAAAAATTATAATATATATATATATATATATATATATATATATATATATATATATATATTATAATTAGTTTTTTTTAAAAATAATATCTATATATATATATATCTATTCTATATATCTATATATATCTATCATCTATATATATATATATATATATATATATACTATATATATTTATATATTTTTATTATATATATAAAATCGGCTTCGATTCCGAGGATCTGACAACTTAACCAATTGATTCAGTTATGAAATTTTGTGCGATAATCTTAAGTGACACTAAAGACCCGCTAGTGATTTGCAAAATATATATAGTGAGGATTGTGGGATGAGATCACTGTTAGATTGGCTGACTTTTTAGATCGTGCTCTCGCTTCTTGAAGACGATTCAGACTAGCAGATTGAAAACTGCTGAGTAATACACCCCACACACCCCCCGGCACACACACACACATATATATATATATATATATATATATATATATATATATATATATATCTTTTATCAACTATCGCAAACAAGAAAGATTTAATTAATTATTTATTTAGTTTTTCCAGCATCCTCTACGCTTTTCCGTTTCGTAGGAGTAAGGGAGTACACATATTTTCCATAATTTTCAAAAAATCGTAGAGAATGCTGGAAAAACTAAATAAATAATTAATTAAATCTTCCTTGTCTGCGATATTTAACGAAAGTTGTTTAAAAGAAATGTTGATACCCCCACACACACATACACACACACACACACACATATATATATATATATATATATATATATATATATATATATATATATATATTTTTTTTTTTCTTGGTTTTTTTTCGATTCGTCATCTTACATATTTACACACACACACATATATATATATATATATATATATATATATGTGTGTGTGTGTGTGTGTGTGTATGTATGTATGTAAGATGACAAAAAAAAACAGAACCAAGAAAAAAAATATATATATATTTTTTAAGGTACCATTATGTTTTATTTCACTTTAGAGCCCTTTTAAGAACGCCGGATCATCAGATAGTAGATTTTTGGAAATGCTATCTGATGATCCGGCGTCCTTTAAAAGGGATCTGGTGAAATAAGTTATTATAATGGTACCTTTAAATTGGTCTGTTTTTCTTTAAAATATTAGCTCTAGATTTACCTTGAGCTCTCTGGATTTCATCCTCCTTGGGATTACCCATACGGATTACCAAGTTCTTCATAACCTAAATATATATATATATATATATATATATATATATATATATATATATATATATATATATATGTATGTATGTATGTATGTATGTAAGATGACGAAAGGAAAAGAACAGAACCAAGAAAAAAAGACGAACGAAGGGAAAGAAATAGAATACAGAAAAAGTTAGCAGACATAAATACCGAAATTAAGAAAAAACGGAAGTGCTCAACGCCTTTAGAAATTAAAATAAGACAGAGCAGTAACACTAACAAACCAAATAAATTAGTAAGAGACAATTGAAATTTCTGGGACACTTAATAAGGAAAGAAAGCTTGGAGAATTAGACACTCACAGGTATTATTACAGGCGAAACCAGCAGAAAGAATGGAGTAACCTACTTAAAGAATTTGAGAGAGTAGATGACGGGGACAAGGCAAAAGATTTAAAAGTTACTTAGATTAAAAAAAAGGGAAGATGTGGATAGTTATGACTGCATACGTCCTGAATGATACATAGAAGTTGATTTTTTTTTTGCGTTATTAATCTCACCGACCACGGTTTTAATTTTTGTTTTTCGATCCATCTTCTTCAGATAGAGTTCTTCGATATTTATTTTCATACGTATATCATTCCAGTGAACATTGTTTTTTTTTTTGTCTTTTCGCAAAGAACTGATGGAGTTTCTAGTTAACCTTGACATATTTGTGAAGGACATTAGAATAACCCTAAACCTATACAGGCAGCAAACTGCCTGCCTACGAATGGAAAACTAATTCAGTAACTATACAAAAAGAGAAATGGGTGTAAAACAAGGATATGTCTTCTCGCTGGGTTTATTCAAAATATACAGCAAGGAAAATGTAACAAGGAACGCAATACTTATGCTCAGAATTATACGGGGATGAGCGATACAAATGCAAAAGGACGTATACCTATGTTATATAGATTATGCAAACGCCTAAAGTATGTCACAAAGAAGTCTTTGAAAAGCGTGGTAACCTTGACATATTTGGGAACGATACTAGAATAATCCTATACTGTCAGCAAATCGTCTGTATACAGGTAGAAAAATGAATTCAGTAGATATACAAAATGTACTATCAGGATTCCTTATTGGTGGCTACAATCTTAACAGCACATGATAAAACAGTGTTGATAACAGACGCTGAAAGAAAACTACAGCCACACCTACACAAGATAGTAAAGTTAACTAAAAAGAAAAGACTAAACATCAATTACAAGAAGAGGGAAATAAAATAGCTAATCACATGACTACAAGATCGAAAGCATGGCTGTCTGCAAAAGGAACAACTCAATATTTCAAATTATAAATTGAAGATACGAAAAGGAAGCCAGTACAATAATTTTAATATCTAGGAATTGGTTTAACAGAAGAAGGAAAATGTGACACTGAAATCTGAAATCGCATTGGGATAGCGAAAGATGCCTTCCAGAAGCTAAGTAAAGTATAAAGAAACAGGAAAATCTCTTTACAAACAAAGAAAAGAGTATTGGATTGTTTCGTGATATCAGTCGTCCTGTACGGCCGACAATAATGGACAATCACCAAGATGAAGAGACTTGAAGCAACAGAAATGTAGTTCTACAGAAGGATGCTGAGAATACCATGGTTCGAACTTGTGGGCAACGATGAAGTTTTAGAGAAAACGGAACGAAAAAGGACACTTATAGTTAACATCAGAAAAAAAAGCAGGTGAAATTTCTAGGGCACATAACGAAGAAAGAGGATTTGGAAAATTTGACACTCACGGGAGATATTAAAGACAAGAGGGACAGAGGAAAACAGCGTATAGCCTACATAGCGAGCTTGAGTAAAAAGGGTAGCAGAACAGGATTTTAGGAAATAACAAAAAAAAAAAAAAAAAGAAATTTTATTAAGAGCTACAAAGGACAGGAAATTGTGGAGAGCCATGGTCGCAAACGTTCTGAAGAGGCACGGCACAGAAGAAGAAGATGATGATGATGATGATGATGATGATGATGATTTATGTATTTGAGACCCGGAGATAATAAAGAGAAAGCTAATATTACTAATCTGAATGATTCGTCGAAGAATACGAAAGGATTACAGACAATAGCGTTTTTGTTTGACCTTTCAGTACTTCAGTGTTTGAATTGTGCTGTGTATAAAGGTCAGATAATAATGGTATTTACTTGATTCCCACAAAATCAAGATGTGACACAAGGTCGTTTAACGTGGGAGTTTTTTTTTTTTTTGGTCAGATAATAATACAGGCGAAGAGTACTTTTCATATTTCTGAAAAGTAATTGCCCTATTCAATGACAGCCTAGAAGAACAAAACAGAAATGAGATTCAATCACATGATTCAAATAAAGAGGGCACTTTGACGCGGTGCAATGGTCAGTAATCTTTTCTCACTAGATCAATTACAACTCTGTTGTAACCTAGGGAAGATTACTAGAATAGGGAAGATTACTAGAATAATCACACGAAGGTTGGTAATGAACGATAATACTTAGAACAAGAACAACACATATAAGATTCGCCAGCGGCGCATAGATGTAGTCAACTGCTAGAAGTGAGTCAAGTGAATTCCACACTGAATCTCCAACTCCAGAATATCTACCAACCAACCACCCGACGCGGTCAGATGTGGCACAAGACCGGGTTTATTGTGGAGTATCCGAGCACCTAGACTCAGCCAAAAATTCCTTGTAAACCGCCGTAAAAAACGGAGTCGGGTAGCTGTCTCCCCACATAAGACTCTGCCCTTCGACATAGCCTCGTCTGGCGATCCTCTCTTCCCGGAGGCAGAGAGTTTGACCAGCACAGCTGGAGACGAATCTCTAACAGCAGGATATCTACCAACCGCCCACGCGGTCAGACGTGGCACAAGCCCGAATTTAATGCGGGGTATCCGAGCCCGTGAGTTCGGCCAAAACTTCCCCGTTGACCCCGTATTTTCTTACGGGTCGGGAACATTTCTCGAGACGAGACTCTGCCCTTCGACAAAGCCTCGTCTGGGGATCCTCTTTTTTTGACCAACATACAGTATTTACTACTGTATTTATGTGAATGGGGACATACCCATTATCGTCCGTAAGCACGCTACAACAGACTCAATAGTGAGTTCGATCCTCACTGGGTGGCCCGTACTTTCGGCCTTGTGCCATATCTGAACTACGCTGAAAAAAAATTATTTCATTATTGGCATTTCTACTAAGGCATAATGTATTAATAAAAAAAAGCTTTTTTAAAATATCATTGTGAGTGAGTATTGAGTTCGATCCTCACTGGGTGCCCCACATTTCCGGCCATGTGCCAGATCTAAGCTACGCTAATAAATTCACCGTAATAATAAGAAAGAGTCACTTGATGTGTTGTAATGCTTAACAAGCTAGTCTTACAAGGTCACTTACGACTGAATAGCGAATTCGATCCTCACTGGGTGCTCAACACTTTTGGGCCTTGTGCCATATATATGCTACGCTTAGAAAGTCACCAAATATTTCAAATAAGGTCTGTCATCAAATTTCGTCAATGGCGCTTACAAGACACGCATCTCTATACCTTAAAATTCTGAAAATATTTCTGTATTATTGACAACATATTTCTTGATATATATATATATATATATATATATATATATATATATATATATATATATATATATTTACCAATCGTCGCTACCACTGAAAAAAATGTGTTATTTTTATATCTATTTAATAAATTGAATGATGCTTCTGCGTATACCAGTTTTTCATCAGGAAATTTTATGAATCAAATTGTGAAAGATGATGCTTTGCAAATTTGTTTTCATACCGCTTTGCCTATGCACGTTCTTTTCAACTTTTTGTTTTATTAATTGAATAGATTAAGACTATATATATATATATATATATATATATATATATATCGATCTTTTCACCCCAATCGAGGCATTAAAATCACTAAGATTGAAATATTACAGAGTGTGAAATAATATGAGAAAAAAGGAACATAATTATGGTGAGTGAATAAATTGTCGGGTATTAAGCAACCATAAGATAACGATTGGCGCTGCATTTAAATGCTTGAAGATCATGCTGTCTGGGATGCTAGGAAAACATATATATATATACATATATATATATATATATATATATATATATATATATATATATATATGTCATATGTGTGTGTGTGTGTGTGTGTGTGTGTGTGTGTGTGTGTGTGTGTTTTGTGTGTAGAATAAATTATGTTAAAAAATCAAAATTTTAGACTGAATTTTCTAAAATGATCGACTGTCTTGTATATTAATATTTTTGTTTTATTATTTAACTTAGACTCATGCTCAATGAACATTGGACTCCAAAACAGTATGGCCATCATCATTTCGAGTCAAAAATAAATCCCTTCTTGTTAGTAGCAGTGAACTATAAGAGTGAATGACTGCTTTTGAAGAAAGTGAACTTTGTCTGCCGTTTTCATTTGTTTTTTTTATCGTTAATTTTGGTCAGACCTTGTAATGGTTAACGGCCCAATTTCAAATTAAATAAAATTGGCTATGTTTATTTAAATATATTTAGAATTAACTTTATATATTTTAATTAGATTTATTGATTGGTGGAAAGGGGATGTGTTCAGGCAATATTATGTTATTTTTTATTTTGGGGGAGTGTGTGTGATGTGCGTATGTGTATGTGTTTATGGATATATATATATATATATATATATATATATATATATAATGATTTTTTTTATACAGACAATATTTTTATTTTTTATAACCATAAAATGATGATAATTTTTCAGTTTCAATTTATTTTTTTAACTGTCGGGAAATTGTAATCTTTTTTTTTATTCTCACTAGTCGAGGTGCAAAATGACATAAATGCACCGAAACGAAATTGCATCTTTGTAGTGAATGAAATTGTTTTTATTATAAAAAAAAAATTATAATAAATAATTATTTATACTAAAATATCGGTATTGAGCCTTTTTTCATTAATAAAAAAAAACGTTAAAATTTATGTATTATTTTCATTTTCATTAAATTCAAATATATATATATATATATATATATATATATATTGTGTGTGTTCTGTGTGTCTGTGTAATTTCGTAATATAAATTCCATACATAATATCTTATATATATATATATATTTAACAAAAAAAAAATCCAGACGACACGAATTTTAACGGATATTTGATTTCATTGAAAAATAACCGCTTTTTTACCAAAAAGTAACAATAACTGAAAAAATTAAATTATAGACATATTGAACACCAAGATTCACCTGTCTTAAAAAAATAGATTTATCTTTAACCTTGGAAACATGAATTTTGTTTTTAGCTGTGTATTTAAAACCTAGTAATTTTTTAAAAGTTACTCCAAAATTCGCTTGAGGATGAAATCGAACTAATGTCTTTAATTTAATTACAAAATTAAATTCGTGGATTTTAGCTTCCATTTTTCAACATGGTTTAAACTCTGTAGTGAAAAAAAGATATTTTAAATCAATTAATTTATAATATATATATATATATATATATATATATATATATATATATATATATATTATAAATAATTACATCGTTCTTGTATTACTAATGTGCCTAGCCAGACGCCTTTTTACACCTATCCAACCATTTTTCCATTAGAACTCATTTAAACACACACATAAACCTACCAGACTCATTTATAAACATGAATTCAGTAGAAAATATCAACATAATGACCTCAATCTTATGTAATAATCTTACAAATAATGGAAGCCTTAATAATAAAAATGAAATAACCAACACTTAATAATATTAACTACCAACATTCTGTGTTCATAAAATAAAACACTCTTATAACTCCAGAAACAATCCATATATCTAATTAAAAAGCAGAAATAAAATCATCCTTGATAATGGCTAAAAGTATATCCGAAAGCACTCAGAATTACAGAACTTTTAGACAGTTTCCTACACACTCTGTGTCCCAAAAAGAAAACACTTGTTCGAACAGAAGAAAAATTAAATATAAACCTAATCGCATTACCTTGTCTGTCGTCTTTAGTGAGACATGTATAAATGAATATTGTTGCCTAAATATTCAATATATATATATACATATATATATATATATATATATATATATATATATATATATATATATATATGTATATGTATGTGTGTGTGTGTGTGTGTGTATGTGTGTGTGTCAAATATATAGAAAATAGGAAGGAACTGGTTAGGTAAATAATCCAAAAATCCCTTAGTATTTTTATTTATTATTTTTTAAAATAGTGCTCGATACAAAAGTAGAGCATAAATATAATTATTTATTTAAAAATATGATTCCAAATCGCTACATAAGAGGTCTCATGTTTCAAAACTAGAGCCGAAAACTTCAATATAATCCTTTAAATTAAATTGAGTTGAAAGTAAAATGGGCTCCGTTCCATCTTCAAGCGAAATTCCAACAAAAAAAAAATTCCAACAAAAATTTCGCTTTTAAGATGGAAATAAGCCCATTTTTTTATTTCAACTCAATTTAATTTAAAGGATTATATTGAAAAATTTCTATCTTATATATATATATATATATATATATATATATATATATATAGATTGCGTTTAGCATGAAACAGACTGTCGCCCTTGGGTATAGAGTTCAATATCAACTTTTATATTTACATAAACACTAGACCTAATACTGAGTATTTTAACCCATAAATATAGCATACCTAAAACAATTGATTTGATTATATATATATATATATATATATATATATATATATATATATATATATACAAATGAGAGCAAGAAGAAATGGAATAAAAATTCCACTGTTCGTAGAATTTACTTTTAAAAAAGTGTTCAGTTATGAATACAATCAAGATACATGGAATTATTCAAAGAGATATACTTAATAAAAGGTTAATTTTAAAGAATTTCAAGATTTTTTTATTAAGCATTTTTTTGTCATATAATTTCCTAACTATGTTAAAGTGTCCTTCAGTATAATTAAATAATTTTTATATATATTATTTGGAATATTATATATATATATATATATATATATATATATATATATATATATATATATATATATATATATATATATATATATTGAGTTAACAAGTTCACTACTACACACACACACACACACACACACACACACATATATATATATATATATATATATATATATATATATATATATATATTATAAATTAATTGATTTAAAATATGTTTTTTTTTAAATTACAGTTTTCAACCATGTTTCAAAAATAGAAGTAAAAAACCAATTTAATTTTTGCAATTAATTAATATGCTTTTAATTCATTTCATCTTCAAGCGAATTTTTCTTGAAGATGAAATGGAACTTTGCATATGAAACATATTTTAAATCAATTAATTTATAATATTAATGCTCTGTAAATTTACATTGAGCACTATTTTGTAAAAATAAAATATTTATAAATACACCGGATTTTATATCTTACTGTTCTTTTTCTTTTTATTTATATACATATATATATATATATATATATATATATATATATATATATATATATATATATATATATATATAATCACCCGATTTCCAGCATACTTATAATTGATGTGTCAATAATTGCTGCTATATATTTCAACAGAATTCAATTTCCTCGCCCCCAAACTGCAAATTTATAAAAGCAGGTTACATCAAAACGTTCACGAATTACTTCGTCCCGGTGCCTTCTACGGAAGCAGAAATGGGGTTCGGCTAATTGTATTTCCTATGCACGACGGGAAAAACGGCTTCTCGTCTGCCAACAGAAATTTGTTTCTGCAGCAAGCAAATATTGTGGCACCAAAATGCCTCCTCTGATGGAGAGTAACACTTTCCATCCATATTAGTTAGCTTGGCTGACTAGGAGGAAATGAAAGTTGACAGTCACATGTTGAAAGCTTTGGACACTGCGCAAATCCGGAAATGGCAGATAATAGCATTTCCTCTAATGCATGGGCACGCAAGCGTAAAGAAAATGATTAGTTTGTTCTCTGGCTCTTTCTGTATCCACCATAATCTCTTCAAACACACACCATGCATATATATATATATATATATATATATATATATATATATATATATATATATATAGTATATATATATATATATATATATATATATGTATATATATATATATATATATATATATATATATATATATATATATATATATATATATATATATATATATATATATATATATATATATATATATATATATATATATATATATATATATATATATGTATATATATATATATATATATATATATATATATACCCTACAGTTCAAAAGTTTGATGGGTCCCCAGGTAATTTTTTTTTAAATTGTCCCTAAGAGATAGTTGTTTTGTACTTTAAATAATAGAAAATTATCATACATGGTTTAAAATGTGACACATGATTTTTTTTATTGTTAATTTTATTATGACAAAAGGAAAAAAATATTTGTGATTAAATTTTGCTTTTGTCAAAATATCTCCGTTTTACCTTGGTTCCTGCAGCACAAACAAATTGGCATTCGCTACAAAAGTTTGTCAAAGTAATTCTATGCTATTTTCAATAACGCTAAGAGCTCTTTTATGTTTTTTTTTGTTTGTTTTTTTTTCTTCTCTTTCTTTTTCTTCTTCTTTTCACTCTTGTGTCAAGTTCATCCAATGCTAATTCTGGAGGTGGCGTCAAACTTTTGATCTGTAGTGTATATATGTTCATAACTACCTAAACGTCTCTCTCTCTCTCTCTCTCTCTCTCTCTCTCTCTCTCTCTCTATCTCTCTCTATCTATCATCTATATATATATATATATATATATATATATATATATATATATTATGCTTTAAGGATCATTTCTTAAGTATGCATCACATATATATATATATATATATATATATATATATACATGCATAAATATACATATATATATATATATACAGAGAGAGAGAGACAGAACAGAGACAGAGAGATAGAGAGAGAGAGCTGATGAAATATATTTCATGCTAGACGCAATCCTCAGGCCTGAAACATGAAACAGCCTGTCGCCTCTAAGTGTTGACTTCAATGCTCACTTTTATACTTACACACGCTCTATCTCTGATATTGAGCACTTTATCCCATAAATATAGCACACCTTAAGAGTATATTTCTTCATATATATATATATATAGATATAGATACACCTAGTGAGCCAGACAAACCTACCTAGCTCTTTCTTTTTTTAAAACCTTTTTTTCCCTCGAAATTGATTTGATTAACAAATCAAAAATTCGAGGGTTTTTCGAAACGAGTCTAGTTATTTATATTTATATTTATATATATATATATATATATATATGCATGTATGTATGTATACATATATATATGTATATATATATAAAACAGAAAAACTATATATATATATATATATATATATATATATATATATATATATATATATATATATATATATATATTTTATTTGATTGATGTGAATTTGTGAACCTGGGTTTCACGCTATTTACGATCGTCTGACGAAGCCCAGGGACACAAACTCACTTGAATCCAACTAAATATGTTAGCTCTATCACTGATATTGAGCGCTTTCAAAAAAGTACCGATATATATATATATATATATATATATATATATATAAATAAATATATATATTTATATTTACTTTCATATAAATTTTATATATATATATACATATATATATATATATATATATATATATATTATTATTATTATTATTTTATTATTAAGCCCCTGTCAAGGTTTGCTAAGGTGGTAATAGCCAGTACAGTAAACGTGACTCTTTCTTCCGTAACAACTGTCATGGGATGGGAAGGCATTTTGCAAAGATCTGTAGAGATGAGATAGAGTTCAGGGATAAGTGAGTTCAAGACTTTGCCAAGAGCATTACAGTAAACCAGACATATGTAATCTTATTCGAAATTCGAACTCATTTCGCCGGTTTTGTTTTTCATGCCTCACCACTACACCCAATCTCACTCTCCCCTCTGTCTCTCTCTATTATATATTTGTATATATACATATATATATATATATATTTATACTTATTTAATATTCAACACGAAATAAGAGGCTAGTAAAATATTTCAAAATTAAATACATTATTCTATCCACCATCTCTATCACAACTACAAGAGAAAAGAATTTTCTAAGCTTAACATAAAATTTGTTACAAATTCTTCTAGACTAATAAAATGCTTAATTAATACAAAACAATAATAAACTAAACTTGAATTCAGTCTACCACCTGTAATAATTGCCACAAGCAATACATAGGAGAAACCTCAAGGAATTTAAATAAAACATTATATGAATGCAAAAGGGATATTTTACAAAAGAATAAACTCAATGCATTAGTTGCTCATTGTAATGAGCCCGAAATTAAATGAAAAACATTTATATGTTACATGTTCTTAAAAAGTGTATTAAAATATATTAAAATATATTTCATATATAAAAATATTAGAAAGTCTTAAAAAATGAAGTTTGAAAAATACAATGTAATGATTCTGATCATAATTTTGATTTTAAAAATGCTTCTTTAATTAAAATAGAAAGAAAATTTACAAAGATGTAAGTGTATAGAAAGTATTTTAATCGCTAGATCGTCGATAGTAAATTTGCATCCAGTTTCATGCAACGTTTTGCCTTTCTTTACAGATCTTTTGTTCTCTCTTATTGTGATATACATAGTAACAAAAGTGATAAAGATATGAACAAAAATAAAAAAAAATAAAAGAAATATACCAAATGAAATTGTCTAGAAAACACTTAATATTAAAAATTGTCTAGAAACACTTAATATTAAAAAGAAATTAAATTTAAAAGTTTACATTTAAAATATTCAGCGACCCCTCCTCTTCATGACAATCTGTAGTTTCAACAGCGTAAATATCAATGAAGTCCGAAACGACATAAAGCATCACACAATTTTTTTTCCCCAGTTCGTCATAAATTTACCTAATATTCTGGTATATAAAAATTCACAATCACGCACACACACACACACACACACATATATATATATATATATATATACATATGCGTGTGTGTCTATCCCTGATATCAAGTACTTTAATACATAAATATAGCATGCCGTAAAACAATATTTTTATCATACACATACATACACACACACGCACACACATGCACGCACACACACACACACACACAAACACACACACACACACACACACACACACATATATATATATATATGAATGAAGAAATATAGTTTTAAGGTGTGCTATATTTATGGGATAAAGTGCTCAATATCAGAGATAGAGCATGTGTAAATATAAATATAAAAGTGAACATTGAAGTGGCGATAGTCTGTTTCATGCTAGACGCAATCGTCAGGTGGCCTGACGATTTTATATATATATATATATATATATATATATATACCCAAGTATATAATTGGTATATACGGAATGAATTCCAATAACCAACAATTACTATTCTTAAAAGAGTGCTCAATACAAAGTAGAGCAGATATGTGTGTTGAAACAAAATGGCTATTTTTGTAGTGATTTTATAACATGCTTATGTTATAATTTCTTTTTTTATAAAAAATAATTATATATATATATGTGATAAAATATAGTTTTACGGCATGCTATATTTATGAGTTAAAGTCCTTGATATCAGGCCTAGAGCGAATGTAAATATAAAAGTGGACATTAAGTTCACCATCCAGCTGTAACAGTCTGCTTCATGCTTAAACGCAATCGACAGGCGTTTAAGCATGAAACAGACTGTCCCTGAAGTGACATTACAGTGAGCAACTAATGCACTGAGTTTATTGTTTTGTAAAATATTCCTTTTGCATTCATATAATTTTTTATTTAAATTCCTTGAGGTTTCTCTTATGTATTCCTTGTGGCAATCATTACAGGTGGCGGATTTAAAGAGACACTGGACTATGTGATTTTCTTTACCTGTATAAGAAAAATGGATAATAATAATAATAATAATAATAATAATAATTTTACTCACAAGTACAGCTCCCATATTAAGAAGAGGTTTAAAATGTTGGCGATCTTAGGAGTTGTTTGTTTTCGTTTTTTACAAAAATGTTCAATGGAAAATGTCATGAAGCTATTTCTGATCTTATGTCTACGCTTAGGACCTGGAAAGAAATGTGTATACAACAGAAATCAAAGGAAATAATAGTAATAATAATAATAATAATAATAATAATAATAATAATGACATTGCCAGTCCCTCCAGACTGTAATGTATCTTTGGAGATCTTCAAAATCTACCAAAATATAACGTTCCTGAAGTGGCACATGGGGACATCAGTAATTCCAGTTGTTGTTGGAGCCCTCGGGTTGATTGGAAAAGGTTCCAATAGGCTCACAAGAAGAGTTTCCTGATAGCCTATACCTTAAAGAAATAGAAAGAATTTTACTCACAAGTACAGCTCTTACACTACGAAGGGCTTTATCTATGTAAAGTGCGTGTGATATTTGGTTTTTGGTTGTTTTTTTAACAAAAAAAAATCAGTGAAAAATGTCCTGAACACCTTTTCTGACCTTAGGTCACTTGTTGGAACCGGGAATGAAATGTCTATACAATAGAAAGACAAGGAAATAATAATAATAATAATAATAATAATAATAATAATAATAGAAACAATAAAGATATCAGTAGACTAATTGAAGGGATCCCTGGAAGCCCATGCCTTAAAGAAATGCAAAAAATTATTCTCACAAGTACAGCCCACACCTTACGAAGGGCTTTATCGATGTAATTTTTTTTCAGTGGAAAACGTCATGATGGCATTTCTAACATTTGGTACCTGGTCGGGACCCAGAAAGAAATGAGTATACACCAGAAATGAAAGGAAATGATGATAATAATAATAATAATAATAATAATAATAATAATAATAATAATATCTTTGAAGATATTCAAAAAGTTGTCAAAATACAAGCACCTTGAAATAGAAATCTCGAAAATGTGGCATATGGGAACATCAACAATCCCTGTTGTAGTTGGAGCCCTAGGACTGGTTGGAAAAGATTGCAGTAGACTAATTGAAGGGATTCCTGGAAGTCCATGCCTCAAGGAGATACAAAAAATTGTTCTGACAAGTACAGCCCACACCTTACGAAGGGCTTTATCTATGTAATTTAATTTTTTTTTTTTGTCAGTGGAAAGTGTCATGACGCCATTTCTAACCTTAGGTCCCTGGGCAAAACCCGGAAAGAAATGTGTAAACGCCAGAAATCAAAGAAAATAATAATAATAATAATAATAATAATAATAATAATAATAATAATAATTACCAATTCAATAACGACAAAAAATCAAAAATGATTTATCTAAATTTGATATATTTGTTACGCGAACTTCAATAACGATGAGATATTAACACATAACAAATACGTAACAACCTAAAAACGATGCGATATTTAACACATAACAAATACATAACCTAAAATCTAAAACAGAAACTTAGAAATTAGACTATAAAACATGCATCAAGATATGCGGTGATGAAACATGGCGAAATTGAAATAAAAAAAAGCATGAGCACGAAAGGCTTTTTTTACAAAACAATGCGCCCTATTTTCGAAATCTTTTACGTCCAGGTTTATCCAATATATCTCCTTTCCTAACAAAACTACTGCTGTTATAATGAGAGGTATTTAATAGCGATAAAACTGAAAACAAAAGCAGTCGAAAACCAAATGAATAAGGGTTAGAATAGCCATCTTGAGAGATGAAACACCGAAAACTTAAAGGTTTAAATTTCAAGCTATGAGACTCTACATCTTCTAGTTGTAGAATTGTAACCGACGTTTGTTGCAATTCGTCTCCAACTGCCCTACCCGCTGCCATATAAAATTCCACCGACAAAATCATTATTAATCTGAAGAAGAAATTTTCAAAGTCGAAACGGGTAACAGGAATTTTTTTTTTTTTTTTTTCGGTTCTGACATTTTCATTTCCCATTGTTACAAAAACTAGGAAGACCCGAACGGACGTTTATTTTTTTTTATTTATTTATTTATTTATTATTTCAACCCACCCTTTCATTGTGTAAACGGCTAAATGTAGCCGTCTCCAATAGCTTCATGTCTCGCACTTTTCGTCTGTGGAACTCCCTTTCTCTTACTTGCTTCCCTGATAGCTGTAATCTTCAATTATTCAAATGCAATGTCAATCTACATCTTCAGATGCCTTAATCAAATTCCCAGCTCTTCTTCTCATCCTTTCCTCTATCACGCCTCTTTACTCTTGCTCCCAATCCTCTGCAACCCCTTGCATGCTAATAGCACTCCCGCCTTGCTTGGGGTGAAATGCTTAAAACAATATTCTATCGTACTTTCATTTTTAATGTTTATTTACATTGCCAATACCGACATTCAAAAAGATTATAATGAAACCTTTAGTTATTGATATTGTCCAACAGTCGACCAACTGATTTTGAATCCTAAGTTTGAGAAAATTGCTTTCAAATTATCCGCAGGAAACTTTTTGAATGACACGCCTGATTTCATGGGGAAAATAATGTTTCTTAAAACATTGTTTTGTTTTGGTCTCACTTGTTCACTCACGCAATCTCTCACACATAACCACATACATAAACAATGATTACGTACAATGTTTCTTGAATTTTGTAAATTTTAGGTGAAAATAACGTTTTCGTCATTTAAAACAATTGGTGATTTTCACTAAGGAAGATCAAACGTGTAAAATTCCTTTGAAACACGAAACATCCATAATAATATTTTCTGTCTCATTTTTTTTTTTTTCAAATAAATAAACTAGAAATATTGTGTTGACGCGAAAAGCTATATATCTATTCCAGAAGGATAAATTTTGCACACGGTTTTCCTGACCAGCTGTATCGATCAAACGCATTTTCAGTGGTTCGTGTATCGTTGACCTTATCAACTGAACTTAAATAATTGTGTCTCCCAATGTTAGATATTTATACTGACGTCGGTTCGGGAATATCAGAAGGGAATTGTCATGTTCATTTGTGCTTTTATTGTCTTTTTTTTTCTTTTTTCTTTTTTTTTTCTGTTGGTATTTCTTTCTCTCTTTATGTTATTTTATGTACAGAAAGTATTAATTATTGCATAATTTTCCTTAATAAATTAATGGATTCCCATTGGTGAATATCCGATTTGAATTTGGGGAGGGGGAGAATCGACATTAAATGACCCACCTGCCTTAATATGCCGTAAAACTAATCAATCAATCGATCGATCAATATATCACGGAAAAGAAAGTATTTTTCTTTCATTTATTTATTTATTTTAAAAATTTATTTATTTTTGCCGCATCGTTTCTCCGACCTTCTTCAGGTGAATGAAATGATTGCAAATAGAAAAGGATAGTTGCACTATATTTATTAATATTCGTTTTCTTTTTCTTTTCTTTTTTTTTGTTTTTATTGATAACATTTAATTTCGTTTTGCACATCTCAAGAAGGCTGTAGAATAGATCGACCAAAACGTTGTAGTAATAACGATCGAAAAAAGAAAAAAAAAATCTCTTACATTAGTCTGGACAATTCTTGCGATGTCTTTATCAAACCTCATCCGGATGTCATTTTATCCAGATATCATTTTATGTCTCAATGTTAGAGACATAAAATGACATCTGGATAAAATGACATCTGGATAAAGCCTTGCCTATCTGTTCTGTCACTTGAGACCACAGATTTAAAACTAGAAATCGAATAACTTTTTCGATCAAACAGTCGTTATTAATTTATGACAATTATATTTTTTTTTAATTATATATCTCTTGCTTTTTTTTTTTTCTAGATTCATCCTCAGGTTTGTATTCTACGACCGTTAATAATTTATGAGCAATATTCGAGAAATTTCCAGTTTTCCTGGTTTTAATTTTTTGATAGATCATAATTCTCATTTTAATGATTGAATACGTTCCTTACTATTTCTACAACTATAAAATACCAGATGGAATCTCCCTTCTGCATTCTTAAAAATTCGAGGTTAACAACTTAAAAAAATTCTAGTTTACCTGTTCCGTTAAAATAACGGCAATTGTTAGAAAGTTTTAATAGTGAGATGAAATGCAACAAAAGTCTTCAATGTATTGACATTCAATAAAGTGGGGTTAAAGAATTCACAACTAAAAATAGAGGCCAATGAACAGTTTACTTGATCTGTTCCCTTTATATATTTTAGACGTTCCATCGTATCTATAATACATTGATTGCTCCTGTTATTATATAAATCACTTTTTTTGCCCAATATCTGTCCATGTTAAAAGTTGTATGCGCTTAATATAACATTGAAATAAAAAAAATATCTCTTGGGAGAAAAAAATTAGCCACGGAACGACAAAGACGGCGACGATAAAGCCTATTCCAAGATCAAGTTGAAGCAAGACTATCATTTAACAGACAAAGGTATCTGAGTGCCTCATATGAAAGGCTTGAACAAATAAGACTGAACTCTAAGAAACGTAGAAGTTGTTGAAAAAATTCAGGTTAAAAAAATAATAATTAAAACTTGGCAATCCAAAAATTTCAGGATTGCATGTGTCCGGATCAAGCCCAGAATGTTTTAATTTGCTCATGAAGTCGGCATGATTCCAAAATGATATGCTAGGCTATGGATTCTGGGAGTAAAGCTGTATAAAGGTAAAAGGCAATAGGAAAACTGTATTGTTAGCCGACGCGTTTCGTCTAATGTGGACTTTTTCAAGGCAAAATGTATGTTTATGTTTACTTATCTCATAGATAACAAACGCTTTATACCAAGAGTTTGACTTTTACAAGATAAACCTTAGATCTTGATATACAAATGACGTAAAACAAACTATATGATATATTTATACCATTCTAATATACTTTTTGTAACGATTCGTAACGATTCGTCGTGACGATTCTTCGGCCTTCTTCTGTACTGATTATAATAATGTACGCTTTCTTTTTCTCATTAAAAAACCAAACAAACGTCTTTGATATTTCGTTTACCTCCTCTGGAGAGTGCGTGACGGATTTGCCAAGGGAGGAACGCAAAATTCAAATATCGTCACGACAAGTCACGATTCCAATTAGGGCACCAAGTTGTCTTCGGCAAGATAACCTGACGGAGCCCATCCCTCTTCAGGCAACATTTTGGAATTTCACAACTGCTTTACTATTTAACCATTATGGATTCATGCTATTTTTCCCGAGGGCCATAATCCGAAGTGAACGAATCGGAAACAATCGGGAATTGTACTCGGCACACCGAAATCTCTTTGAGATAACCGTTTCTCAAGAAAGCAACATAAGCTGTTTGTCTTTGAGGATTTAGGTATGATATTAAAAGGTGCAAACGAAGGCTAATAAAGCATGCTAAATAAAGCATACCAAAAAAAAGAACACTAATAAATCATACGAAATAAAGAATGCTAAAAAAAGCATGCTAAATAAAGAATGCTAAAAAAGAATGCTAAATAAAGAATGCTAAAAAAGCATACTATATAAAGAATGCAAATGAAGCATACTAAATAAAGAATGCTAATAAACCATGCAAAATAAAGAATGCTAATAA
>CAHIKZ030001329.1:30000-42500 GCA_903632075.3 Acanthosepion pharaonis | reverse complement strand
AACTTGGATATAAATTCGATATATATATATATATATATATATATTATATATATTATTATATATATATATATATATATAAAAAAATTCCAAAATTCAAGTTAATGGTAGTTAATGGTAGGAGTTGAATTTAACCAAAAGTATTAAAAATAGATAATGAAATGTTGAAATCAAAGTAGTGGAATCATCTGATCTCCTTATATATATATATATATATATATATATATATATATATATATATATGTGTGTGTGTGTGTGTGTGTGTGTGTGTGTTCCTTTAACAATTTATCCCCTCAGCACAAGCAATATATATATATATATATATATATATATATATATATATATATATATATATATATACGGTTGGTATGATAAATATATATATATACAATGGATAAATTGTCGCTTAAATTACGCTTTAAATGAAAATGACACTGATACCTCATTTTAACAGCTTATTTACCAAACTTAAATAAACATATCTTGAAATACTAAAGAGTAAATTTATTCATTAAAATCGCCATTGGCTTCAATCACGGCCCCCAGATGACTTCGGAATCTTCTGCAACTCTTCTAGACGGTCTCCTTGTATATGTTGGCGAATGCTGTCATAACCCTTGCCTTCAGCTCATCTTTGGTGTGACAAAGAGTTTTGTTTGTCTCCCGCTCAACTATGCTCCTCACATAATAATAATAATAGTCAAGTGGCTTGCAGCGTAGAGAGTTAGGTGGCGAGATATAAGGGGTGATGTGGCCACAGAAATAGTCTGGCAGCCATGCCTGAGTTCTGTTGCTTGTGCGGCATCAGCAGACACAGCTTCCAGCATCTACCCTCTTGACTCAGAGTAGCACTACCTCCGCAAGGCATTTGATGTATGCAACATAAATCCTGAGGTTATTCATCAAGTAAATTCGGCACTTTTTTATTATCAGAACGGTCAATTGAGTTTTTAAAGCCTTACCATTAGATGGCCTTTGTAATCTGTTTCCCAACACTGTCCTCAGATTGACACAAAAAGAGTCGTATTGTTTGTTAAAATGGCAAAGTACAGCATGACGTTTCCAAATTTTTTTATTAAAGGAAATTCATCATGATGCTCTATTTTCACAGACGCTGCACAAGTGAACCTACTATACTGTTACTTTGCAGTCTGACAAAATTTAAAAAACACCACACTTTAGTGAAATTAAAAATATAAAATGGATTAAATATACCATTTATACCATATATATATATATATTTATATATATATATATATATATATATATTAATTATTTTTTTAAAATATTATTCCATTGTAGCTTAAGAGAAAATATAGTTTCAAAAACAGAAATTAAAAAAAAATTTAATAACAGAAATTAAATTAAACTACCTAGTTCTGTTTCAAATCAAGCGAATTTTATAATAAACTAATTTTGAAATTTACATACCATAAGCATATACATTCGTAATATTAATTTCTATGGAAAAAAAACCAATCATTGTAATAAGTGGTCTTGGAATTTATTCATTTTTAACAACTATTGTATCAACATATTAGTTTTAACAGTTTTTATAATTAAATTGAACTTTTTGCCCTCTTTTTGCATGAGAACTCTTATGTAGCGAACATATCATATTTTTTTAAAATAATTAGATGTATAAGTTTGCTTTTGTATTTTAGCACTTTTTTTTTTTTTTTTTAAATAAAACAAAATACTAAAGAACCTCGGATTATTAACCTAACGGCTTCAAAATTATTTTCAAATATTTTTTTTTAGGACACACATATATATATATATATATATATATATATATATTCTGTGTGTGTGTGTGTGTGTGTGTGTGTGTGTGTGTGTGTGTGTGTGTTGTGTGTGTTATAAATTTCATTAAAGACGATTAACTGTTATCGATTAACCTTTTATTCAATTTTTTTATAAAATATTAGTGATTGTTATTCCTCAACTATGAACACGGCCACAAAGTGCTGACAGTGTTTTGAAAATAAACAAACAAAAAAAAACATTCCCATTACTCTAGATGTACATATATAAAGATTTACACAATCAGTTAAAAAATAAAAAAAAACCCTGCTAATAGAATAGCCGAAAGCTCTTAGATATATAGAACATTTGGACAGATTTCCACACTTTAGATCCAGGAAAGAAATCACTTATACGAACACAAGAAAGAATTGATTAAAAGTGGAATGCCAGTGTATTGTCAAATTTATTTAATGAAGCATGTATAAAAAGGGAATGGTAGAATAATTACACAATATATATATATATATATATATATATATATATATATATATATAGTAGTAGTAGTAGTAGTAGTAGTAGTAGTAGTAGTAAATCTTATAAGTATAAGAAACAGTACTCGTTCGGAAAACATTCGGTGTCTTGATTTGCAAATAATCAAACCAATACCAAAGGGAAAAAAAAGTATATAAAAAAGAAAGAACCAAGAACATGTACGTTAGCCGAAAATAATCATCTAGCATGCAAGTCCAAAGCCCAAAGAAAAAAAAAACCGATACGAGTACGCAAAATAACTAAATAAAGTGCTCAATACGGTACGTAGAGCAGACATTGTTAAACCTAGAGAGCCAGACAAACCTACCACGGTTTCACCTTACAGATCGTGCGCTCAGGTGAAACCGTGGTAGATCTGTCTGGCTCTCTAGGTTTAACTATATATATAGTCCAATATATTTAACTCATATATATATATATAAACGGTAGTGTCAGAGCTATGCCGCCCGGAACTTCGTTCCTGGTAGGGCCACCCAAAAAAACAGGTCTGACACACACGCCGGCTAACAAGGGCTCTGGTGAAAATCCAAGGAGCGTCTGCATCGGTAACCGGCGGCTTCTGGTCGTTCCTGTCTCTGCGTCTGTGGGAATCCCGCGGCAAGCAAGAACGTTATCCGAGTAGGCCTGGGTACCCTACTTCTGTAATTTATCCCAAGAATCTTCTTCTCATAACAGGAAGAAGCCGGCTCAATCCGCCCAGGGTGAATGCCGCATCAGTACACACACACAGTAGTAATTACATATTATATTGCTTATATATATGAATATTTATTTTATATTAAATGATTTTATATCTTTATTATACTAAGCGTTAAAATTAAAACATGTGTTTGAGTAGACACCCTCAGTTTTTAAAATTATTTTAAATGTAAATAACCTTGTTTCCTGTGTAATTTGGATCTTAATGAATTATTATTTTGAAAACAGGGTTTGAACCTTCAAATTTTTTTTAATAAACCTTAATTTTTGTTTTGTTAAAGAGTTTTATACGGGGCGCCTGCATACGGATGGAAAATTGAATTAAAGTCGTATACAAAAATTTTCATCGAATTTTTGTTAATGGTATTTTTCCATTACATTATGTAATTTTTTTAAAAAAAAGGCCATCCAGATAAAAAAAAATAAAAAAACAGATTACTATTCTTAAATGCATAATCAAAGCAAAATGGCATTGTATTTGTAGAAGCTTTTATTTAAAATATAACGTGTTGCTGCCGACAATAAAGTTTGAAACTGGATAAATTGAGCAAACACAGGTAAAGAAATTTCCGAATTAACCTAGATCAAAAACAATAAGAAAAATTATATGTGGAAAGATAGCGTGATTCGTCCAATTGTGAACTTAGCTAGTCTATCAAGTATTAAAAAAATATTCTCTACTTTATTCAAAATAAATTTCTCTGTTCAAATCACTATATGTCTTATGTATGTCGAGCGAGTATTATGGAGCATTTAAACCTGGGAATGATATTCGAAGGCGTCTAAAACAAAATTGTTCAATAACATTAAGTTGTATCTAAATTACCAAGTGATTGATTGAACGAGCTAATAAAGTATATATTTATTTATTTGGTTACAAAAGTGGCGTATGAAAAATTATTTGACATCATGGTGATGATAAAGAACGACAATTTTATGATAATAACTTCAGAATAATTTTAAATAAAAGATATTCATAAATTAAATGACCCATTTTATGTAGCTTAATTCTTCCTGTCGTTTGGTTGTCCATTGTATTTACCTAAAAATAAACTCGGTTTAATGGAGGCAAATTAATCTGTTCACTAAATAAAATAAAATGGAATTTTCGACACTTTAATTTATTAAATGAAGAATTAATCTAGAGTTTATTTATTCTTTTCATTTGAAATATATGCGTATATTCACATTTAACGAAAGATGGTTAGCACGAAGTGAAAACAAATTATTAAGATAGCGAAAATCATAATCTGAAACAAAGAAAAAAAAAAAGGCTGAAATTGTATAAAAGATTCCTTTCCAATGGTATAAATGGTGAACAATTTTCTCACAAAATTAAATAAGTTTCACTTAAGACAAATGTTGCTGAGAATAAGATGAACAACCAAAAGAAATAAGTTATTAAAAAATATAAAAAACAAAAACAAAAATGGATAAAACGCTAAACATGTAAGATGTATCGTTTATATTTTAATTGGGACAAGTAAGTAATTTTTTTTTAAGATCCTTTTATAAATTTAAAAAAAAAAGATTTTTCCTTTATAAACAATTATTTTATTCCTTTTTTTTTTGTTAGATGAGAGTATAAATTCTGTCAAGATTCCTCAAATGCTAAAAAATTAGCTTTATGGCGACCCAAACGATAAGATCAATAGGTCTTATTTAATGTTGTAAATAATATTAGCTGAAATTATAAATAAATAAGATCCGAAATCAACGATGAAGAGATGAATTTCATCACTGATAAACAAGTTTAAGCATCCAAGAATGTATTTTGTGATATGTTTAAACTCAAAAATTACCGTGAAATGAAAAACAAAGAAGGCTTGAGAATTTGATCGTCAAAAGAAATAATAAAGGCCCAAGAGAGGTAGAGGAAAAGGCGAGTAACATACCAAAACGATCTTCTGTATACCATAAGGATTTAAAAATAAGTAATGGGACGCCTAGTAAAACCAAACATTAGACAAAAATTATAAAAAAATTAAATCGTGTTCTCATGGTGAAATATTAATATTCACGTATCTCTCAAAGACATGGTTTTCGAAAAAATGAAATCTATCAAAGACCAAAATTAAAATATTATTGTTATTAAATATATATACAAAACTAAAATATATAAATTAGAATTTAGAAATTTAATAAAATTTTCCATCTTGCAACATTCCAATCTACCATTTTTTCGTACATTAAATACTGTTTAGAATATCAGGTCTTTTATCATCTCGAGGTTATTGACAAAATTTTATGTCTCTAATATATTCTATCCTGAAATGGATTTCGACTACAGTCCCGTTCTCACCAGCGTAACTATGGGTTCCCTCCGTTTTTCTACTGCCCTGACAAAATTTTTTCCCTGGGGACATGACGGCATGAATTTAAGCCTGTTACTGAATTTGGCATCTAGGTTACACCGTTTACTGTTAAAATAGCTAAATGCAAAAGCCATTTCAATTTCAATAGTTTCTTTTGTTCGCAAAATTTACTTGCCTCCATGATAAATACATTCTTTTGTTTTATAAACAACGTCAAACGCTATGTTCTATCTTTCTTGAAACCCGTTCATCTTTTATCCTTTCATCAATCCTTAAAATCTTTTCTTTCACTTTCCTTTTTAATCCCATTGTCCATTTAATTCCAATTATTACAAATCAACAAAGAAACCTTAGTATATTTGATTTTTGAATTGGCATTACCTTTTTAAAATTTTAAAAAAACATTTTAATACATAGTATATATATAGTATAAAATAAATAACCAATTCCGGTTTATATATGAAATAAGGTACTGATTCAAACCGCATTGTAGATCAAAAAAAGAATAGAGAAGGAATTTAGAAAAAACAGTAGGAGATTGGTTCTAAAAACGAAACTGTTGACAGCAAAATTGAAGAAAAAGAGAGAAAATTGAGCAAGGAAGGAAGGAAGGAATACGGACGGACGGACGGAAGGAAATTCAAGTCAACAGGAAGTAAAATATTTTTATTCCAGGTAACAAGAAAAAAAAAAAAAAACGCGGAAAGAAATTTTTAATGAAGAAAAGGTGCCTTTTTTTTAGGATAATATAGAATAAATATTTTATTTATATAAAAGATTTACCATGGTAAAAAATATATTATATGAAATATATTATTAAATGACATGGTATATATTTATATATATATATATATATATATATATATATATATATATATATATTTTTTGATTTAAAATATGTTTTTCCGCTACACAAAATCTAACCATGTTTTGAAAAGTCCACATTGGAAAGAAAGCCCCAGAAATTACCAGTTTTCCTATTGTCATTTTTATTCATGAATTCCATATCATTTCAAATATAAATTTAATATTTGTATATTAAATTATATATGTTATATATATTTCATCCTCATATATATAATTATTTGAGGATGAAATGAAATATAATCTTTAATTTAATTAAAAATATAAGAATAAAAAAAGAAACGGTTTACCATTAATACGGAAAAATTTATTTTCATAAATATTTTATTTATATTAATATATATGTATAAGAATTTAATTTTAAAAATATAAATAAAATATATATATATATATTTATATATAATATATTGAAGAAAAAAGGAATAAATGTGGAATGATTTTTTTGTCTTAACGTTATATTTAAAAAGATCCTTAAAATTTTTCTGAAAAAAATTATTCGTTTTTATGTTTAAATTTAATTGATGGATGCGACGTTAAACTACAGTAGCAAAATATTAAATAACTGAAATATCCACGGCAAAATTTTTTATTTTGAAATGCTGAACAAATTATATATATAAACATATCAGTAAATGTTAAAATAAATATATGTCATCAAAGACAAAATATTTATATACGAATAAACGAGTTTTCCTGATCATTGTGAAATAATGGTAAGAATCTGTATCTAATTAAAGAAAATTTTTCAAAAAATCATATCTTAATTGACAACATTCTTCATGCCCTAAAATTAAAAGATTTTTTTTGTCAAAAAATGACAACTTTTGGACATATTCGATTAAATATTTTTGGTTAAATTTGAAAGATTTTTAAAGTTTTCTTTTTTACATCATTATTCATTTAAAGAATCAAATTTTTTTTAAAGTTTTAAAGGTTTTTTTTTTTTCAAAACATTTTACCAATAAATAAAAAACGCCAGGAATGAATATTTTAAATAATGTAATAACGTAATAAACACAAACTGGAAGAAAGCAGGTTATCTTATTTCAGGAATATTTGGGTAGCAAAAATATATATATTTTGTCTTTGTGTATATCAATCGCTTAATGACGTCATACTGAATCTAAATATAAATCACTATGACTCCTACAACGCTCAACTCACTATTCCGGTTACCTACAACCTTTTACTCTGTCAACTTCGACAAAATGTTTTTATTAATTTTGTCTTGCTGTCTGCTTCATTTTCATCTTAAATCTTGCAGTAGTATATGTAAATACCAACTTGATTCATTTATGTAAAAGGGGTGGACCCCCTCAAACCTATATACACATATATATATATATATTATATATATATATATATATATATATATACGAGAAAAAGTTGTCGTAAATTATTGATGGAATATATTATTATTTTTTTAAATATTTTTGTTGGATATATACTATATATATATATATATATATATATATATATATATATATATATATATATATATATATTTTGCGGCGATTAGTATTTGAAGACATATTTTTTTATGGATTAAAAAAAACTTGCTGAACAAATGAATATAATTATATTTGATTACAAACAAGTAAACATGAAATTTAGCTAAGTATTATTTAATTTTATTCAATAAAACCACCATTAGCATCAATAATTGCCTCTACACGAGGTCGAAATCGGCTGCAATCTCTGATTAATTGGTGCTATTTATGTCAGACATTACTCGAACTATTGCAGCTTTAAGAGAGTCTTTGGTGTTATGAGGCTGTTTATTAACCTCCTTGTCAACAACGCTCCACACATAATAGTGGATTGATATCTGGAGAGTTAGGGGGCCAAATGTTGGGTGTGATGTGGTCGTACAAATGGTCAGCCATCCATTCTTGTGTTCATAGAGTCTTGATGGATGGAGCCGAGTCTTGATGGGATATGCAAGGCCTGCCGTTGTTGACAATCCAGGGCTTGACAATTATTTGTAGAACCTCAATGTAAGCAGCAGCATTTACTCTAAGACCTTGTGGGAAAAAGTGCAATGGTATAACATGTCCTTCATTGCTAACAACACCCAGTACCATAACCCTTGAAGGAAATTTTGTGTCCATCACTCTTGGCAACTCAGAAGGATCTGAACAAAGCTATTCGTCATTTCTTCTTTTAAGTTTTTGATCTTGATCAAAACTTTTCTCACCTGAGAAAAATCACGCCATCTTCTCAAGGATTTTTAGGGTTGTTTAAAAGCCTTTTGGATATGTTTAAATGGTTTTCTTTTGTTGTTTTTTTCAGACATAAATTAAACCCTCTTCATCCCGTAGGACTTGTATCGAATGTTTTCATGAACACTCCTTCTGATTGTTTTTTTTAGACACATGCAGCTTTTTGGCAATTGACCTCATTGATTGATCTCGGTTTTCATCAATTGTCTGCTTGACTTCCTGAATAAATTCGGATGTTCTCACTTTATCAAAACATGCAGAATGTCTTTTACGTTTTGATACAGACATTGGGGAACTGTCAGAGTCTTCTAACTCTTTTCGTATCTTGTGGACAAACGATGTTGCAACTTTGAGGAAACGTGCAATATCCAAATCGCTATGATCAGCCTTTAATGCCACAATCATGCATTTTTTATTTCATTTTTATCATAGGGTTTGCCATTTTTGATTTCTGAAAAATAAAAGCATTAGAAGTTAGTGGAAGCAGTATTAATCTTTTATCTGTATGTCCTCAAATACCAGCCGCAAAGGCATATATATATATATATATATATATATATATATATATATAAAAATATATATATATATATATATATACAGGTCGAATAAACGGATAGACATTAAATAGATATATATACCTTTATCTATTTATTTTAAAGTAAGTTCCTTTCATATTGACTGAAAAAATAAGCAAATCGTTAAAATTATTGATCTTTTACACCATATTGATACATGTTTAAAGCCAATCTAATACGTTTGATATACTATGAAATATAAAAATATTCTTATTCAATAATAGAATAATAAGAGTTAATGTTCAACCAATATAAAATGTTACTTAATAAATCATTTTTCAAGAAAATATAGTAAACTTTTAAAAATTGACCTATTTTTGTCGCATATTATATATATATATTTATATATATATATATTAAATTTTTATATATATATATATATATATATATATATTATATAAAATTATATATTTTGAATTATAGATTTATTGAAATTTTCATTTTTGAAATGTTACATTAATTTATCCAAAATCCCTTTAAAAGGTTTTGGTGTATCAATATAACATTTTCTCTTCCTCCCTACAATTAGTGTTTTTAATTCGCTAAACGCAGGGTGTAATATTTTATAGATTTATATATATATATATATATATATATATATATATATATATATATATATATATATATATGACTATATATACATATATATATATATACACATATACATATAATATAATAACTAAACCGTCGGTTTCGAAAATGAGGATTCGACAATTAATTGATTCAGTTATATAATTTTGTCATAAAAAATTAAACAATTTAAGACCCAAAGTGATTTTAAAAAGGAGGCCATGTACATCAAAGATGAGGGATTTTTCACAATTAGAAGTTTTCAAATATAATTTATCATCCGAAAAGAAATTATAAATTATTCAGTCCAAACTGATTGGAAAAAAATCCAACCATAAAATGCGTTAATCCATTCTAATATATATATATATATATATGTATATATATATATATTTATATATATTTATATATCATACACACACACAAGAAATCTGATATGACAATATGAAATAAAATAATTATATATATTATTCTAAATATATATTTCATCGGAAACTCTTTGTTGATTTTGTTTTATTAAATGAATAAGTATTAAAAGACTTCCAATAATTCTTTTCACTATTCTTCGACGTCAAAAAATTTTAAATGATTTTTCTTTAATAATTTTTTTGAAAAAAAAATCTTTATTTTTGTAATTCAATTTTTTAAAATGTTCCTAATTTGTGTAAATGAATGTGTGTGTATTTTTCATTTCTTTGTTTAATTCAATATAAGAAACAACGTTCAAAATGAGTCCATTATGAATTAATATTAGAAAGAAAATTTCAATGGTCTGTAATAATAAAAAATCCTTTAAAAAATGCCTCAACTGAAGTTTGAGAATAAAAATATATGATTGTTTCTTTTATCTCTACTGTCAATTTTACAACTTTCGGCGCATTAAAGCAATTCCATGAAAATGGGAAAAACCTTCCCCCCTTAAACAGGCAAGGCTGATGGAAAAAAAATATCATTTTATGCATATATTAACATTAAATAAACTCACCTGGAGTTAAATAAAAATATCCGGCTTTAAAAAAAAAAGCAATAAATTTTAAATTGTATTTTCCCAACAAAAAAAAAAGAAAAAATATATTAAATATAAAAAGGGTATAAAAAAAAATATATTAGAGGAAGAAATTGATTTTTGATCATGTTTCATATTTTGACAAAACAATCATCCCTAGAATGTTTAATGTTCAAAATTTAAAAATTTAAGAACACTGTTAAGGATTAATTGTTATTTCTTTTTAGTGTCAAGTGAAATTTCATTTCAAGCTTTGTTTTGTACCACTTTAAATGAGGTTTACGGTAAAATAATGGATAGCTTTCGAAGATGAAAAGTCCAAGCCAAAGTTCGAACTCATTTTGTGCATTACATTCATAAACGTTAAGTTTTTTTTGAACGACTTAGCGCCTCAACAAAATGTCCAGAAATCTATCAATTCTCTTCTTCTCACGCCCTTCTTCTGAAACCGATCTAGAAGAAAAAAAAGAAGATTTAAAACCGATTTTGAATGTATCAGGCTCGTTTTTAACCTATTTATCTTAACAATTTCTCTCTAAAAAAAAAATGAATCAATATAAACGATGTCACGATGATTTTGTAAAACCGTTAATGTCATATCTTTATACAGGAATCCATAGCATTCACATCTGGGCTAATTTTCCACTGAGAACCAATAGAATTAGTGTATTTTCTCAAGAATAAATTTGCCGCTTTTTTTAAAAGAGCACCCCTTTTGTTTATTAAAAATTTGCAAAAAAAGATTTCTATGCCAAACAATTAAATTCAATGGATATATGACATCTATAATATTTAAAAAAAATATATAACAGAATCAGAACACACTTAAAGAATATATATATATATATATATAATATCAATAGTAACAAGTATATATTCCCTCTGGCAATGTGAAGAATGAACAGATGGAAGAAGACAGTATATCATTATTTTATATACTAGAAAGATGTGACGAAAATTAATGACATGAATTTATTTATATGACGTGTTTTGTCCTTTGGGACATCATCGAACTGAAAAATGTTACTGATGAAAATGACAAGAAAAGTTTGCATTTTGACGAAGGGAAATATATAAAGTCGCAAACATTTGGTTATAATTCTCGAAAGAAAAAGAAGTTTAAAAAATCTATAAAAAAACTAAGCGGATTAAAATTTTCAGGGCTTTAAAAGGCCAGCATTTTAAATGACACTTTGATTTATTCCTATTTTCGATCAACTTTATAATCCTGGGCATGAATAGGAACTTTCGTGGCAGGAAGACTCTGATCGGCCCAAGTTTCAGTTTTAAAAAAGAAAATGTGAACCACCAAAAAGTAATTCAGTTCTTATGGAATAACGATAAAATACATCCGGTAGTAAAGCCTCTGATCGGGAGATTAGAGATTTTCAGGAGCGTGGAACCACCTGTTAATTATTAGTCCTGGGTGTGACGATAAACTACATCCTGAAAAACAAGGACTATGACCGGAAGAAACACTGTTTTCAAGAAAAGATGTTATTTTATTTTAGAATATAAATCAGAATAGGAAGTCAAGGATCAATGGATTTAAAAACTGAGTAACTTCAGTGACAGAATCCGATTAAATAAAAATCATATAAAACAATTTTTTTACATTGACATTTTTTTTCTGATGAAGCAGGATAATGGTGGATTCATCTAATGTGTTCACCATTATGTTTACGTTTTTCTAGGAGATTTAATGTTTGAATAAAGACTGCTACAAAAAATACATAATATATATATATATATATATATATATATATATATAAATATATATTTTTAAAGGCATTTTAAGGGGCAAAATTTTTTTAAGTCGAAATAAAATTATTTTTATTTCGATTTTATATATCAATATATATATATATATATATATATATATAAATCAACAAATTTAAATATTAAACATCACACACATGACACACATTAAAAGTATATATATATATATATATAT